>JAQQAE010001531.1:0-25149 GCA_029823295.1 Pseudamia nigra
GCTTCCCGGATGGGTGGCGAAACGTTTTCAACCAAATTTCCAGTCCAGTCAATGGAAGAAAAAACCACACGCCTTGGTTAATATTAAGTCAAAATACTCACTGTTTTATTGTGTTTTGCCTTATGTTTTGCCTTAATTGTTTAATTATGCTAAAATGAATGTTACCTCATGTAGTGAACACCATACATGAAAGCATTACTACAGCTTTTTTCTCATTCTGTGCAACATTTAACACATTTTTAGGTGTTTATTGTGAATAATATTGTTATATTTTGTTCATTTTGTAAAAATTTCTCAGTCATTCTCGTTGAGACCTGGAAATGACGCATACGTGACCGGCTAGCGGCTAGCGACTAGTGCTCTGACTCGGCGTGACCAGGGCGTCATTCGCATAATTTGTCGTTATGAGGTTTGATTTTTTTTTGCAGTTTTTTTCGTCGGTATCTGAATTTTTCGTTGTCAGAAGCGGTCGTTGTCCGAGGTTCCACTGTACTTTCACTATTAAACATAGTCCTGAGTTCTCCTGTTGTTTTTTTTACAATTTGATTTCACCAAATCCAAGCAACATAATCAGGAAAATGAACCAAAAAATCCTGAAAATAGCAAATCATGAAAAATCATGAAAATGAATGAAACATTAATAAAATATTCAAGAAAATGTACAAAAGTCTATTAAATGGATGTAAACAAGAAAATTGAACAAAAAAAAGTATAATACTTAAACAGAACAAAAATAAGCAAAATTAGGGGGAAAAAAGGAAAATGTGCAAGAATAAGAATAATAAAATCAAAGCAAAAATAATCAGGAAAATTAACCAAAAAATAGAAATATCATGAAAATAGTAATTCAATTAAATGAAAATTAATGAATCATTAACAAAATATTCAAGAAAATTGACAAAATAGTCTATTAAATGTATGTAAACAAGAAAATGAGGAAAAATAAAACATAATGTGTGAAATAATCTACAATAATAATCCAGGAAATGGACGAAATATAATAATGTAATAAATGACCAGAAAATGAGCCAATGAAACTGCAAAATGAACAAATGAATGAAAAAAAATAGACTGAAATAACAAATTAAATGGACAAAAGAAAATAATAACAACCAGACTGGCATTAACATACTGCCAGGTACTGTACAACACACATCATATGTCATGTGGAATGGAAAGGGTTGGAATATTTGTTGTGTTCTTTTATTTTTTACTGAAAAAGGCCTCTTTAGACTGTAAATGTTGCCAGCCTCTAGATGAAGAGTAGACCCTGTCCCTGTCCGTTGGTACAATCCATACCCCCCCCACACACACACACACACACCAGATGACAATGGCTTGGCTTCTTGTGCTGCTCTGATTCATAGGAGCTGGCGAGGCCTCTGTTTGTGTTCGTTCTAACTGGTCATTACTTGGTTGTGATTAGATATCACCAATCAGGGAGAGGAAAACAGAGTCGTCACTGAGAGCCTTTGGAAATGAGAGTGTACAGCTGAAATCCCGGGCATGTGTTTGTGATTGTCATTTATTGTCTGTGCCATGGGAAAAACTCCCGTGCCTTTCCGCTCAGCTCCGCTCTGGGCATCAGGGCTGCGTCTTAAACCTATACGTTATTTATGGCGTGTTTTTATTGGTCCTCAATGCAACATACAAGTCGCACGCCACATGTCCGCTGTAAATATGACCAAAGATTTTTCCCACCAGTTAAATATTTGTTTTCTACAGGAACAATTATCAAACGTTTTACCGATTCTATGACTAACATGGGAAGCATTCAGGTGATTTACTGTAAATATCAAAAATGCTACTAAAAGTTGTAAAAATCTTTTGTTCCTTATGCTATTGGTGTCTTAAAGAACACTCCACAGATTAACTGCTACTTTACACTATGGTTTGCTCTGTAATATTTCTTTACATTTGTGTTGTACTTTATTCCTTATCTGGCTATACCAAGATTTTAGACTGTATTTTACTTTTATGTGTTCTTCTCCCATGTGTGTTGTGAACCAAAGACAATTTTCCGCTATGGTGGTCAATATAATTCTATTCTATTCTATTCTATTCCATTTTAATCATGCTTTTATGATGAATAAAAATTTTAGACTTTACAGGATTGTTTTCATAATAAATCTATATATGCAGGGTTCCCAAAGCCATGAGAAACCTGGATCAGTCAAATGTACAGTACATTGGCAATTAAATAATGTTTTTAAAAAGTCAGCCGTAGGGTTTCCCTTAGGTCTGAGGAGGTTTAGGCACTGGAATGACTTCTTTTCTTGGTATTGGCCTAAATCAATGCTTTTTGCATAATTTTGGACTGATACTGTAATAATTATAAGAATAAAAAATTTACTAGTTTCTTAGTTTTCAGTGGATTTTGGGTGAATGTGAAAATACTACTCGGATACATTATATTATTTGTTGTTGAAAAATGGTTTGAAATGTTATCTGTAAAGTGTGTAGAACCCCTGATAATCTAGATAGAGTTTATTCATATAATTAAAGCCTTTTAGAATGAGCTTAAAGTCTCAAGAGGCTTCACTGACTTGTGATTTTATTGCATTTTACATTTGTGAGGGGAGCGCACTAATACAATGTGTAATTCATATATATAACTTACAAGACTTGTGGCTTCTAGTGGCTTCTTTGCACGTTAAACATGTGTATCTACACTAATGATGTGTTATGATAAGAACCACATGAGCAGAATTTTACTTTACAGAAACTCTGAAATCTTATCAATAGCAAATCTGTAAACCAATAAGGATACCACTTTTTCCATCTACAATGTTTATCAGAATTCAGAATATGCCTCTTCATTTTTTTCGTTTCATTCGGTTGGTTTTATTGGCACTTTTGTAAAATAAAAAGCTTTTAGAATGATAAAGAAGAACCATATGTCTAGTCCATTTTGAACTGGCGTTGAGAAAAGAATACTGTTTATTTGGATACCACAAAATAATTGTCATCTCAGTGTAGATCAGAGACATGTGTTCAAGAAAAATTCAATAAAATGTTGCAAAAATCATCTTTATTCAGTATGCTGTGAGTTCACTGCAGGTCTTCTGCTCACATCACTCACATGCATTGTATACCTATGTAGATATACTGTATTTGTGTAAATATATTTACATTTAATGTATTCATTGTATATAGTGTACTACTGACTTATGGAGAAGTGTACACATTTACTCGGGTTCAGGAGAGGGAAGTAAACTGATGAAGATGATTACTGGGTGATGGAGAAAGGGTACCATCGAATAATATTTCATACTATTCCTTTTCAAGCCTGATGATGCACACAACAGAATTAAAATTTATAATGCACTTATTATTTTTTAACTTCTGCGTTGTCATTCCATTATGTCATCTTGTCTTTTCTCGTCTTCTCACAGTAGACACTGACCAGGTGACGTCACTGGGGTCTGAGGGAGAGGATGAGGTGGGCCTGTGGAGCCTGGAGCCCCAGGACTGCCAGGAGAGCCTGGACAAGACGAGCCTGACACCCAGCGAGGGGACAGAGGAGCCCGGCAGCCCCGCCCGCTCTGTACGGCCCCAAAGCCTGAGTCCTGAGGCTGAAGCTGCAGAGGAAGCCACACCCACAGCCATCATGGAGCAGGAGGGGGATCAGGAAGGAGGCCACACATACCGTAAGTCAGACTTTTTAAAACTGTTTAAAGTCTGAAACACTTCAAGAACACTTCTTTCCCCAAGTATCAACATACTGACCAGCATTATAGTACAATACCCTTTTGAAATACACAAATATAATATAGACTACACTGTTACAGTGCAAAAATACAGAAATGTGCTCCATTGTTGTAGAAATCTACAATACAGTACCCTAATATATTACAAAATACAGTAAAACACCTAATTACAGTTTACTAATTTAAACTACTAATACATCCCCATAACATCACACATGCTGCCTTTTTTAACTGAGCACTGATAAACTTTTGGTCAGTCTCCTCTGTGTCCATGATTTGCAAAAACAAGTTCCAAATTTTGACTCAGTGCAGTGTTATATTAAAATTAGGGCTGTCAAATGATTAAAATTTGTAATAAGATTAATCACAGGGCCACTGTGGATTAATTTTGATTACAATAAATAATCCGACCACAATAAATACCCTTCAACGTGTTTTTGTGGGGCCAAAAATAGTTATGACAGAAGGTGTCATGACTATTTCTACACTGAAAGCTGAAAGTGCTTAGATGAAGCAAAAACTCCATCCTGCAGAGTTCGCAAACTACCTCATGTCGGTTAATTGTCCTGTCTTGGGTTTTTTTTGTACTACTGTATATGACGTCCATTTTGATCAAGTTGGTTCTGCTGCAAAAATTGTGTACCAGTACACAGTAGGTGTAATAATAGTACTAATCCATGCCAGCGAGTGAAATTGTGTGATTTTGAGTCATCGTAATGCAATTAATGCACATGCATTAATTGCATTAACTGTATTAAAAATTTTAATCAAATTAATCATGCAAATTAATCTGGATTAAGCATTTATTTTGGTTTGTGGACAGATTACCTTAGATTCTCTTGATCATTAATTATATTATGAACTGAAAATGAAATTCCCACCTAATTCAAATCGTCTTCAGAACGATTCAGCCTCTCTGAGATGCCCTTTTTATCCCCAGACATGTTATTAATCTGTTGACCTGATTAAAAGGTGCATTTTAGAGCTTTTTGGAATGTATTACTGGCATCAAAGTAAAAAAAAAAAAAAAATTTTAAATCACGCCTCAGTTTCAACAATTGAGATGTTATGAGTGCTTTTCAGACAAATATGGTTTTGTTTGTGTTTTGCAAGTCATCCCATTATGTTTTTAGTTCCATTTCGCTCAGGGCTTTTTATTTTTTTTTTGGAAATGGATTTTCCTTGAAACTTGTAGAAGTTACTAACAAACCAGCTCAAGTTTTGCACAAACCTACTGCTTGCAAGAGCAAAGACTTTGAGGCATCTTTTAGTTCTGCTACATTTCAAAGACGTTTCAGTCACAAGCAACTGAACAAACCGTAGCTCGAGTTCAGCTTCTAAAGATTCTAGATTGTGAACCATGGATCTAGAAAAACTAAGCTATGTAATCCTCCTTTCTCTATTCATACAGAAGTTTCTGGCTTTGAAGGAAATCAAATGTGACCGTATGAGGCTGCTGTGTCGGATCCT
The DNA here is from genome assembly GCA_029823295.1 of Pseudamia nigra. Lineage (NCBI taxonomy): Eukaryota > Metazoa > Chordata > Actinopteri > Kurtiformes > Apogonidae > Pseudamia > Pseudamia nigra. The sequence continues at coordinate 5,181 of JAQQAE010001531.1, forward strand.
ACAGAATGTGTAAACAAATGTACAGTGCTTATGATGCAAGTCTCTATGGGACTCATGATGCTTCTATATACACCTTCATATCAGCTCCTTGTGAAAGCAGGCCTTCCCTAGGAGCTGCTGCTTTTTTCACTCTTGTCTTTGAAAACACAGCCTTCTGAAAGCATGACAAAAGAACTCATCCCACACAATGTCACCATATTTCCATGCATCAAAGAGGTGACGTTACGGTACTGAAATCAACGTTGCGCGACGTGAGGCTTTCCCTTTTATTTAGCGGAGATCAAAGGCTCAAGCGGCTCGCCTACTAACAATCACTTAGCTCCCTCGCCTCGTGTGATTCGGCCCGGCCTGATGAAGGCAAAGCAGAGTTTTTACAACACTAAAACCACACAGGCTCTTCCCTTCACCACATTAAAAAACAGCTCCAAATATGCCAACATCTGCAAACATTTGAAAAATCTTCCTCAAAGCGGCTGACTGGCCCAGCTTGTGATCGGAGGCGTCTTCTCTTCTTCATCTGTAGTTTTCAGACTCTGCCTGTCACTGAACTCAAGGACATTCATTAAGGTTTTGTTTAATATGTGGCCAAATAGTTTCCTAATAGACTGTTTTATCTGGCAGTGTTCATGTAAACAGTTCAGTTCCATTAGATTCAGCTCCAACGTGTCACTTTACATTAGAGCTGGGTGAGAAATCGATGACTCAACTTATGCATATATTTTATATTTAATCAACTTCTTATGACCTAATGAGTCAATTTGAACTACTGAATTAATATTACATTGGGGGACTAACTCCATTTATCTGATAAAAGTAAAATATGTCACATTGTGTAGACATGTTGTGTTGGTACAGATTATGCCCCTGCAAAAATTCACTTTCTCTCTAGTCAGAGAGAAAGGGAACAATGACCAGTACAACTTATATGACTCACATTACAGTTGCAATATGTGTCAATATGAGCACATTTTTCAATTCAATAAAGTTTTATTTGTATAGCACCAATCACAATTGACAATTATCTGTAGGCGCTTCACAATGCAAGGCTGAGACCTCATGACTATACAGAGAGTAAACCCAACAGAAGAGCAAGATAGGGGTGACGGGGGGAGGAAATACTTCCTTTAACGTAGGGGTCTCAAACTCATGCCATGGAGGGCTGAGACCCAGCAGGTTTTCTATCCAACCAGTCACTAAAGCAGGTGATTTCACTGATCAGCAATCGGGGGGAGGAGTTAATCATTAAAAGTTGCTTGTTAGAGACTGGTTGGAGAGAAAACCTGCAGGATCTCAGCCCTCCATGGCACAAGTTTGAGACCCCTGTTTAACAGAAGAGAAAAACCTCCAACAGAGCCAGTGGCTCAGGGTAGGCGGCCATCTGACTCGACCGGTTGGGGTTAGTGGACACAGGAGAGACAAAAGAAAAGAGTACAACAAACAAACACAGACCTTGGACCGGTACAAAATCAGCAAACACACAGCAAGGACATCAGGAGACCTAGAGACCTAGAACAGAAGGAAGAAGCACAAAACTATAGGGAAGACGCAAGTTAGTATCACAGTATTGCAAAATACAAAATAAGAAAGGGGGGGTATAGAGGGACAGAGAAAGAGAGACAACTAGAGAGGTGAGATATGAAGAGAGAAAAGGAAGATGGAGAGAGAAGTAGTTTTTGTTTTCAGTTTGTTTCTTCTGCAAATGATCTCCTGACTAACGTGTAAAGTGGTGTCATGTGAGGAATCTCAGTCCTACCTGCACAGTTACTTCTGCATTCACACAGTATGGGTTATTTTATGCTATGACAAAAATTGGACTGTGCACTTTAATCAACATTCAAACAAATGTATCCCTTAGCTGTAACTTACTGTACACCTGTGTTTGTTTGCATTTAAATTATACATGTAATATTCATGTAATTTTAACATTTCATTAGGGTCTCTTCTACTTAAATGGTAACTAGTCAAGCATAGTGTAATGAAGGCAGACTTCCCAGAGGGGACAGGTTATGCAATTTAGCTTTAAGTAATGCAATATGTTGTGCAATATGACTTCAGTGTTTTTAAACTGACCACAACCGATTGATTCACTGATTGACAGTGTCAGCGTAATAAAATATCTTTAAGGAGACAATAATGTGTGTTGTATCATGTAAAATTGCTCACATTTGTCATACATTTAATGTCAGTATTATAAATATTTCATTAGCTCTACATGTTTTTCTTTGTTCCTAGGTAAGAACTCAGACTCCCAGAATGACTTGGAGGACCTGGCTCACTACGAGTTCCTGGCACAGTTGAGGAAGGCATCAAACTCAGCCAGTCTGTTCGACCATCTGACTCAAAATGGCACAACGGCCATGTTCCATCTCAGCAGCAGACATGATGAGCTTCCACCGGCCATGTGGTCTCCAGGAGCCCAGCGCCGCTCACCTGATGGAACTGGTACGGTCACATGATGGACTAAAAATCACTGAACAGGGTCAGGTTTCAGCAATAAATCCGATGTGGAAATAACTTCTTGTAATATCACCACTACTAGGGCAACCTTTGATTGGCTAGATTTTGTGTCATGAATCACCTCGGTCTCAATTATTTTATTTTTACTTTTATATCTGGTGGTTCATCTTTCCATATCTGCTGTTTGCCATGTGGGGCTTTGATTGACAGGTCTGTATGTAGTTCCACCATCTGCAGTGTTGGGCTTTTGCAGCTTCTACATATCTAGTGAAACACATTTTTCTTGCCAGACAGCTCTACTGTAGCTGTGGTTCACAGCTAACAACGCTGAAAAATAACTTGGCTAGACAATACTTGAATTAAGTGTTAAGAAGTCAGTAAGCTAGCATTCGTTAGCTAACATCCAGCATTAGTTCACATCGTAGACTGTATATATAACTGGACAAAGTGACCGTAACATCACCTATTACTTTCTGAAGGGCTGTTTTGAGGCCAATCAGGTTGTCACTTCCTAACTGCCATTTTGGAGCCAAAAACAATATATCCATATTTGGACAAATGACAGCGAGGCTGAGTGTTATGCCAGGGAAGTCATGGGAAAGCTAATATTAGCTGCTAGCTTACTGGTGCAGTAAAACTTCACCACACAGTGTCAAACAAAGTCATATTACATGTTGTTAGTGTAAAAACTTACCCACAGCTGCAGTCGAGTGTATGTCATGTATAACTATGAACATATTGACTAAATAGAAGATACAGAGGTCCGAATCAGGCCTACTTCACTAGTGAGCTGCTACTATAGCGACATGTCAATCAAACCCTAGCACGGCAGTCATTTGTTGGATTATTTACTGTAATATCGTAATCACGGAGCAAAAAGTTAAAGATGGACCATCACGTTACTTATTAGAGAATCCAAATAAAATGTTTGCGACCACGATGACCCATGAAAAAAATTTATTCGCTTTGTATTTTCAGATAGAAGTCCAATGTATCTCTATGGGAAAAAAGCTTCTTAGAGCCCGAGGATCGGTTCCCCAGTGGCCAAGCGGTGGTATTACAACTTAAAGTTACTTCCACATTGGCCTCATTGAACAGCCCCAGTTGTTGCCCCTTGATTCATACCATAGACTGTATATATTACTGACAAAGTAACCATGACGTCACCACTAGTTTCTGAAGGGCGGTTTTGAGGCCAATCAGGTTGTCACTTCCTGGCTACTATTTTGGAGCCAAAAATGTAAGAATGTACCCATATTTGGATGAACGGCAGCAGCACTAACTGAGTATTTATGCCAGGGGACTCATGGGAAGCTAATATTAGCTTCCAGCTTACTGGCACGGTAAAACTACACCATGCAGTGTCAAACAAAGTCATATTACAGTGTTGTTAGTGTAAACACTTACCTACAGCTGAAAGAGAGTGTATCTCAGTTAAAATTATGCCCATATTGAATAAACAAGATATGATGGTCCGAATCGATCTGACGTCACTAACGAGTCAAATTACTATAACAACATGTCAATCAAACCCCAGCACGGCAGTTATTTTTTGGATTATTTGCAGTAATATCTCAATAACAGAGCAAAAAGTTAGAGATGGACCACCACATTACTTATTAGAGGGTCCAAATAAAACGTTTGAGACCATGATGATTCATGACAAAAATTTATCCGCTTAGTATTTTCAGAGAGAAGTCACATGTATCTCTGTGGGAAAAAGGCTTCTTGGAGTCTGATGAATGGTTCCCCAGCGACCAAGGGGTGGGATTACAATTTAAAGTTACTTCCACATAGGCCTAACTGAACAGCCCGGGTCATTGCCCACTGGTTTGCCCCCTGACCCATTGTGCTCCCACAGCTCTGCCCCATTTGCCCAAAGATGGTCATTTGCATTTGTTTAGAAAGATGATTCAGCTTAGAGTTTACCACTGTACACATATCCGGTCCCCTAAGTGGACAGTCAGAAGGCTTTCACTTCTCCTGAATGATTTTAACAGAATCAGCTGTTGGTGTCCTAAGAAAGTGTGGCATTACATGGATACAGGATACAGGATGTGAGTCGGCACTCATGGGTCTTACTTCTCTAAAGTCTTTGACTGGCTGTAACAAGTGGAGCCACTTTGAACTGAAGTGGCTTCAAAGTGAAACCAATGGGCAATATCACAGTTACTCTGTCACTAATATACCGGTACACAGTCAAGAGGAGAAATAATTCTGCTGATTTATCTGTTATACACTTCTTCTTTTTTACGTCGGATGTCCTTCCTGACACAACCCTCACAACGAAGGACAATAAAACATATGTCTAAGGTCAAAAATTCACCATAAACTGACATAATATCTCATAATATTTGTTACTGTAAATGAATCCACATGTAAGATGTTTCTGTATTTTATGATGTAAATGAAGAGTGGACTTACTTTGCTCATTTTTATTTAATGTGAAGTTAATGAGGGGATGTGTGGAAGCCCTGTTTGAAAGTTTGGAAGAAACAATAGGGAACAGAAATGAAATGCAGGGCTGAGTTTTTGCTACTTCTTGTTGTTGTCAACTCCAGTAGTTTCCTACATCACATATCTTTTATTCTTTTGAAAATGTTAACTTTTAATTTGTATTTTATTACCTTTTCATGTTGGTTTTAGTCTTTGTTAATAATGTGCTGCATTTGTCAAGAATACAATTCAACAACCACAAAAAGTACTTCATGGTAAAAGCAGAGAAAAGCATCATATGTGTACAGGTAGGACAGATGATTAACCGACCACAAGAGACAACGATAAAAACGTGGTAGTGTGTTTGTGTCATTTACCAGAAAATTCCTGCCAGATACAACAACAGTACATAAAATATAGATATGTGAGAGGCCAGATGACACAGGATGCGCCTCAAGTACAAAATGCAGTAACACGGTGGTGAAAACAAAAAACAATACCAAAAAACCTTACAGGTTGTTAAGTTGGTGTGATAACAGTAAATCAAAATTAACAAAATAAGCTCTGAATTGACTAAACAAACAACCAACAAATGGATGGAGAATGTTGAGAAAGGATCAATACATTCATCAAAATAAGCAAAAATACAATATAAATAATGAAGGCAGTGAACAAAGATGAAAAATGTACAAAAGAGCTGAAATTAACAAAATAATGAACAAGGGGGAATGGAAATGAAGAAAATAATAAATAAATAATGCAAAATGAACAATATAATCAAGAAAATCAAAGAAATATCCATCAAATTAACAAAAATTTACAAATTAATATAAAATCAATAAAGTAATTCACAAAATGAACAAAAACCCAACAAACCTTACAGGTTAGATTCATTTGACTGACATTGACAAAAACTAAACATATTTTATTGCTAATATTAGCCTGGGTAAAATTTGTCTCATTTATCGAATGAAATGAAACCGAGCTGCACATCAACAGACCAGTGATAAAGAACATATCAGATGATGCACGTTCATGTTATTCTGATAACATGGAAAAGAAAACCAGTGCACATCAGTTAATCAACCACTATTGGTTCAACACATTTCCATATTCACGCATGTGTCTCTAACTGTTTATAGAGAAGACATTAGTATGCAGTTAAACATGTTTGTTAACTTTCTTATTTAAGTTAAAAAACACACGATTATATCAAATGTGCCCCCCCTCCCACAAGACTGTCTGCAGTTAGCACAGATCAGTGTTTTCAGAATTTCTTGGCTTGCAATGCCAAAAAGAAATTCGGTGTCGTACAACTCAAACTCAAACATCCACAAACGATATATATCAATATATAAATATGAAAGATGCACACTTTATTTGTATTTTTAATGTAATATTGGGAACACCAGTATCACTAGATCAACAAGATAAACAAATGAGAACAAAATGATCAAAATTGTTTCACAAAAACATCAGCTAAATGCGTTACTAAGTTACTAATAAAGTGAAATTAAGAGTCCAACCATTAACAGAAACAGAGACAGAGAAATTACCAAATTTAGAGACCAAATTTGAACATGAAATGATGAAATGAAAATGAATAAAAGAAAACAAAATATCCACAAATGAACAAAAGAATCATGTACAATTAACAATATAAGCAAGAAAATTAGCAAACATGAACTAAAAAAATAGCTGGACAAAAATTAATTAACAAATGGGCTGGCTGGATGAATGGATGGCTAGATGGATGGATGGATGGCTGGCTGATTGGACAGATGAATGGATGGCTGGATGAATGGATGGATGGATGGATGGATGGCTGGATGGTTGGATGGATGGATGGATGGATGGCTGGCTGGATGGTTGGATGGATGGATGGTTGGATGGATGGCTGGCTGATTGGACAGATGAATGGATGGCTGGATGAATGGATGGATGGATGGCTGGCTGGCTGGCTGGATGGATGGCTGCATGGATGGATGGATGGATGGATGCCTGGATGGATGGCTGGATGGTTGGATGGATGGATGGATGGCTGGCTGGCTGGCTGGCTGGATGGTTGGATGGATGGATGGATGGTTGGATGGATGGCTGGCTGGCTGGATGGTTGGATGGATGGATGGATGGCTGGCTGGATGGATGGTTGGATGGATGGCTGGCTGGATGATTGGATGGTTGGTTGGATGGATGGATGGATTGATGGATGGATGGATGGATGATTGGATGGTTGGTTGGATGGATGGATGATGGATGGATGGATGGATGGCTGGCTGGATGGTTGGATGGATGGCTGGCTGGATGATTGGATGGTTGGTTGGATGGATAGATGGATGGCTGGATGGATGATTGGATGGTTGGTTGGATGGATGGATGGATGATGGATGGATGGATGTCTGGATGGATGATTGGATGGTTGGTTGGATGGATGGATGGATGGATGGATGGATGGTTGGATGGATGGCTGGCTGGATGATTGGATGGTTGGTTGGATGGATGGATGGATGGATGGATGGATGGATGGATTGATGGCTGGATGGATGGATGATTGGATGGTTGGTTGGATGGATGGATGGATGGATGATGGATGGATGGATGGATGGATGGATGGATGGCTGGCTGGATGAATGGATGAATGGACAGGTTTTCTGAATCCAGTGAAAGTTTATGCTGTGTGTTTAAAATGTCTCTTGTGGGTGTGGATGTGTGCACTCCAGATGGTGAGCGGAGCCAGCAGGCCTGTCCATTCTGCCACAGGACGTACCAGCGGGGAGCCGCTCTGAGGGACCACATCAAGTACTGTCAGGAGAGGGAAGGAGGCCACATGGTGTGTCCGCTTTGTGGGTACACCGCCACCCTGAGGGCCCACATGGAGCGACACCTGGCACTTCACAACCAGGTTCAGGAAAAGGTGAGATCCACACAGAAGCTACACATCGTTCATGTCTGCAATGATGGAACTTCAAACTAAGATGTATAATATTGTCATTTGATAAAACATTAGTTAAACTGATTGATTAAACATTATTTTTAACTTGTTGGAGTTCTGGCACACATTTGTAGTATAACTAATAAGGTCTTGGGTGCTAGGATGACTTTTTGTTGCTGTTGTATGACACAAACCAATGACATTTTTTCAATGACTTGTAGCTACGGTACACTAACTGGCCAATTTATTAGGAACATCTGTTGATGCAACTTGGCAACACAAATATCTCAGCTGTCAATAACATAGCAACTTAATGTATATTGGCATGTAAATCACCTGCTGAAGGTTGCACAGCATCAAAATGGGAAATAAGGGAATTTATGTAACTTGTTGATCATGTTTGACAAACTGCCAATCTATTGGGATTTTCACACATACTGTACCCATCTCTAGGGTTTACAAAGAATGGTCTGCAAAAGAGTATATGCCCATTGAGGGGGGCTGTCTGGATTAAAGTGCCTTGTTGATGCCAGGGGTCAGAGAAGAATGACTGTACCACTTTGAACTGATCGAAAGACAACAGCAACTCAAATAACCACTTGTCATAACCAAACAATATAAAAGACACCTGTGAATGCACATGTGGAACCATGAAACAGATGGGCTATAGGGGGGGAACAATCCGGTCAGCTAAGAACAGGAAACAGACAATGTGTTCACATGGCCTCAGCTAAGTCAGTCAATAGAAGACTCAGAACATTTTACCTGATCCAATGAGCTTAAAGCTCTGCTGCAGCCTTCACATGGTACAGTAAGAATTTGGCTAAATCAATATGAAAGTATAGATCCACCCCACCTTGGAAGTGACTTATTTGGGGCTCCTTTGTACCTTCTGAGCATTGTTTAAAGACCACAGCCTACCTGATTGTTGCTGATTATGTCCATCCCCTTATGACCACATTGTGCTATTTTCTAATCGCTAAGGAATTCAAGCCTACACTAACAAGATGTCTGTAATGAAAGGGCTGAGTGTATATTATTGCAATTTGCATAAAGTATCTTATCAGTGTAACATATCTTCCTCAGTACTTAAGCTCAAATAACAGCCATTGAGAGCTTTAAGAATGTTGCTATTTACTTTTGATACAATAATTAAAGGAAATCAGCATATGCTTATTTATTCAATACTATGAATGGTCATGGAAATTATGTAATTGGTTTTGAAACGTCATGGAACTATTAAAGAAATGTCTGTTAAAATCTAAATAAGCACTGTTTGAAAGTGTAAAACATATGTCAAAAATTAGAAAGTGCTCACTGATATTTAAAAGCATCATTTTTTACTGCTTTATTTTAATTCTGAAAATGTAAAATTAGAATTGTAGCATGGTTATAATTTCATTAAACAAAATAAATACAAGAGGTCCAGGTATTCCAAGAATTCTTCTAGGTCTTCAAAGCCCCAGAGGGGTTGCTATTGTGAAGTTTTTAAGAAGTGTGTCTTCAAAGTATGCTTATTTTTTCACAATCAAAGTTCAGTTTTATTCATCAGTTGGTCAGCTCAACAGACTCCACTCACCACCTGCTCTAAACTCTCTTCCTTAAAACACTTTGTCATTAAATCTGTGTTTCCTTGTTCCAATCCCACTATTATGTCATCCTCAGAGTGCCATCACTCTGGACCAAGGCGTTGAGACCAGAAAGTTCAAATGTCTGCAGTGCGGGAAAGCGTTCAAGTACAAACATCACCTCAAAGAGCATCTACGCATCCACAGCGGTAACAAGAAACAACATTAAAGCGGTTGCATTCACCCAGCCAGTTCCAATTCTACTGTAACCTCTTCTAATTGTGTCAGAGCAGGCCAGTATGAAACTGTTCCCAAAGTTAGTTTTAGGTAAACTACACTCAAGATATTTTCTAACCAGAAGGATTTTAGCCCAGTTAACTTTTTTGTTTGTTTATTTGCACATAGATATAAAAATATAGTAGTAGTTCTGATATTCTGAACATTTTTCAGGAGAAATTGAAGCTGAAAGGTTGGATAAGGATTAGCCTGATACCCCTTTCAGACCAACTTCCAACCCGGGTTGGACCTGGATTGATTGCGGTTTGAAAGGCAGCAACCAGGGTCACTAGCAGCAGGGGAGGCTGATGCAGGACTTGCAGGACAAGCTAACAGTATTGGTTAGGACTGAAGGCTGCAGAGATGTAACTGTAGCTGGTAAACAAACTTTGATCAAAAAGTGTGAGGGACAGCATCATGTATGCCAACATAATGAAGCTGATGATCCAGAGAAGCATCCATTGGTTCCACGAACACATTACCAACAAACTGAAGGCACTGAAAAAAAGTACACGAAGATCCACAACAGCAACAAAAATAGGATTGGTGCTGGGTGAATGGACTGGCCCTACTACGAGCTATGTCACAGGATTATGGACACACAGCGCTTGCCAATCCTGTGCAGCTCTCCTCCAGCTCCAATAGAAAGGTCAAAGAGGAAATGACATCACCTAACGTAATGTGTTGTCAACGTATCCATTTTAGCATTGACCCAGGTCCGTCCCGGGTCCTGTCTGTATTGCCTTGACCCGGGTCAGACCCAGATGACTGGCTTGGTATGAATTGACTAAAACAAAGGGTTGTTGGTCTGAAAGTGGTGTTACATAGCGACTGCCCTCTGCAGTGGTGTGAATGTGGTGGTGTGATTAAGGGAAGTCCACTATGACAGATGATGGAAGTCCTTAGTGTGTCTGGCCAAATAAGAATTATTGTCTGACAAGTACATACATGACCTGTCAAAAGTCTGGACATGCCTTCTTCCTCACTGGCTTTTCCTTAGCTTTAATATTTTCAGAATTGTACATTAATGCTAAAAACACCTAGACTAAACTGTGAAAGAAAATGTTTGGAATTAAGGTAGTAAGCAAAAAAGTCCAACACAACTTTGTCAGTTTAGCTTTGATGACAGCTGTGCACACAAATGGCATTTTCCAGTCAGAGTCACAAGGCAGCATCATTAATTTAAGAAGTGAAGGTCAGTCAGTCCAAAAAATTTCAACACCATTTTTTAAGTGTTCCCAAGTGTAGTCACCAAAACCATCAAACACTATCTGAGATGTTACCAACTTAAGAAACCACCAAAGTCTGTAATTCCAATAAACTAATCCTCTGCAGTAGCTTTTAGTATTCTTTTCCTGTTGTCTTGAAAGTTTCTTGCAAATTTATGGATTTGTACAGTAGTTGTATTAGCACTAATATTGCTATTGACTCCGTACCCACGCTTCTTCTGCAGAAGACAACTGATGGTTTAAAGTACATTAAGAAGGCAAGATAACGGCACAAATTTACTCTTGAAAATCCACACCTGTGAATTGAAAATTGTTCCACATGAAAACCTCATGGCAGCAAACCTGCCAAAGCTAAATGGTGTTACGTTAGACAGCCTAAAAGAAAAACATTTTTTCATGCACCACTGAAGGAGAACTTTTTACTAGTAATGTATTAGTACATGAGTTTGGTGTATGTTCATGTTAAAGCTGATTTCATTGTAAAGGTCAATATCAAAGTGTCGATGTATGCGTCAGAATGTCTTTGTCTCCTCTCCTTTCTGAATGTCAGAAACTGTAAAATATATATAACAAAGAAAATAAATGTCCAAATATAATTTACAGTATGTGCAGTATACAGTGTCTATGGCACTGGCACATCTTGAATGGTGAAGGTAGGAATAGATGAGTCACATCTTTTAGCAAAAATTTTAGACTTTTTTTTTCCAACAATATCCTTTGGATTAACAAAGTGAGATAAGTGCAGGAGGTCGACCTAGTAACAGATGACCCATACAAAAGTTTTAATAAATACAGGAATCATTATTTTAAACTTGGTTCCTGATTCCATGTGACATCATGTTTCTTTCTCTGACCAACCAAATACCTACATTTAATTTACCAAATACCAAAACATTACAAATTTACATGTGTCCACATAGTATATAAGCATAAAGTTTGTTGGTTGGTCAGTTCTCGTGATTTTTAAAAAGTGATATCTCAAGAGTAGCTTGACAGAATGCCACAGCATTTGTTTTAAGGATGAACTTAAAAGATATTGGTGACCAAAAGTTAAGGTCACTGTGACCTCATGTCTGTCCATTTTTAGAAGACGATATCTCATCTTCAAATTTGGTTCAAATGTTCAGTTGGACCCACAGATGTACTACTAACTTACCTAACTTTTTTCTTTGGAAAAAGTTAGGTAAGTTAAGTAAGGTCATGGTTATTATGATCTCAATCAATCAATCAAACTTTATTTGTATAGTGCCAATCATAATCGCCGATTATCTCTAGGCGCTTACCAAAAAATGTTTTTTGGCCATGAGTCATAATACAAAGATGGTGGACTGAGCATGACTTAGTTCATCTGAAACCACTGAAAAACAGATAGCTTCTCTTTTGCTTGTTGAATCTGTGTGCTAAATGTTTCATATGAAATGTGACAATCATTGGCAGATAAAATCATTTGACTCGCTTCTCTTTGTGTTTCATCCCGTAGGTGAGAAACCTTATGAATGTGCCAACTGCAAGAAACGTTTCTCTCACTCTGGCTCCTATAGCTCCCACTTAAGCAGCAAAAAGTGCCTTAGTGGTGGACCAAATGGTGGCGTGAACACAGCTGGAGCCAGCGGAACATTTAACGGTCATAGCCAAAGCGCCTTTCACCATTCATTTCCAACATCCCCCTCTGCAGGCGGAGGGAGGAGCCTTAACAATAAGATTTCACAATTTGCTGCCCAAGATAATACTAGGCCTTTAGGACAAGTAGCAGAGGATGCTAACCTAAATCATATAGCTTACCCTGCAGACCTCACTCAGCTTTGGGACCCTTCTGAGGTCTCTGTAAGGGCCGGTATACTTAAAGGGACCACCCTGCTGCCTTATCTCAACTGTGGAAACAAGTTTGAGCAGATGCTGCAGAAGATGCTCAACAGGGAGCTTAAGAAAGATGAGGAGGCAGAAGCAACAATGGAGGATAAAAAGGGGGTTTACAATGGAGGAGTGACCGATACTAGAAGAGAGACAGTAATGTCTGGGGAAGGAGTATCATGTCGCTGGTGCTGTCAGCTTTTCCCCAATATGGCAGTACTCCTGCATCATGAACGCTACCTCTGTAAGATGAACCAAGAAGCAGTGGAGAGATCTGATAGCAAAGAGCACACCTCATCTTTGTTCTTCTCCAGATCAGCTCTTCAGTTAGAGAACAGTAAACCAAGTGAGATTACAAATGGTCTTTCTAGGAACAAATCACCATCACAGAAGCCCAGTTGGCACTCTGTCCCACAGCAACTTTTAGTTGCGATGCACTCCCCCCCAGGACCCCGCCACGAGCCCCTGTCCTCACGTCCGTACTGGTCAGTCCAGGAGCGAGGCAGCCCCAGTCAGATGATCAACCATTCTACAGAGTTAGCATCACCTCGACCCAGAAGGAATGCTCCATCCTCTTCAGGGTTTGGTTCTCCAGTCTGCCTGGACCTCACCAACACTCCTCCTGAACTCTCCTCCCCACGACACCAGACCTGCAGCCCCTGGTCAGCACAGAATGAGCCTCTGGACCTATCCTTACCCAAGCAGCTCTCAGATAAAGATGGTAGGGGCAAAACTGTTAATGGCAGTGCTACTCAAGGAGAGAGGAGGGAACCTGGACCCCAGCAGCTCAGGAAACTCAGTCCCACCCACCCATCATTTCTACCCCTTCACCATCACCCAGTCTACACTGGGGCTGGAGCGCCTGTATTTCCAGGATCAGTCTATAGTGGATTTCCTCTTTTCAACCAGTCAGGATTAGGGCTTTCAGGACCTGATGGCATCAAACCTCTTCCATTCAGCCAACCAGGAAATAATCCAGGTTTTCTGTCTCCTATTGCATACATGATGGAGATGGATGCAGAGGCTGCACTGAAGAAGATCCATCAAGATAGACAAGTTCTAATGGTAAGGATTAACACACAATTACATTTAAACAATTTATGAAATGTAAAGTGTGGTTGAATGAGGTAATTATTCAGGGATATCCCACCTACACAAAAAAGGGTTCAATGAAATTAATGTGGTGTATCAAAACTAGTTAAAATTTTACATATGATGCACACTTAAACTGGTATTGGGTTTTTAGGTTGTTATAATATGTTTTGTTATTATTCCAGCAGTGCATTGCTTAGCATATGTATGCTGCCTGCATGCTAAATTTAGACACATGCAGTTCACTTTCAGACTGAAAACTATGTAGGTTTGATTGCAAGACTGTTTCAAAGTACATAAATAACTTGGGTTGTGTGTTGGTAGGGTGATGTGTTAAGCCGTGGAGCTCTGGACTACCTGTCTTTAATGGATGATAGTCTGGATGGAGATGGAGGACCAGGGAGGAAGAGACTGAAGAAGACAGACGAAGGCCTGTACGCCTGTGATATCTGTGAGAAAACCTTCCAGAAGAGCAGCTCCCTCCTCAGACACAAATATGAGCACACAGGTGTGCATTCACTCATGTTCCTTTACATATAGTTTATAAATCAAGAAATCATGTCATGTCATGAATGTCTCCAAATATTTGTGAAGAGCAAGAAAGACTGATATTCATTACTAGCTACCAAAGAGGTTTAGCATTTCCTTTTCAACTTGGCGGAACAGTATCTGAGCTAAAAACTAAAAGCAGATCAGAGTCACTAATCTTAGAAAGTGAAATACAGTTCATACATTCACAGTATGGAAATCCTGGAGCTAAAATGTAAACTCCAACACATGACATAATTGAAAGGGCTTTAAACTGAGCTGCAAATCAAATGAAGTACATTTCAATAAGAATGAACTATTTATTACCCATTCCCACATTTAAGTGGATGGGAAATAACTAGTACATTCTCTAATGGTAATAGTTTTCTAATCCCAACTAAAACAGGGGATGTATAATATGAACAAAATGCCCAGCAGACAGCTTCTGAATTAAAAAAAAAAAAAAAACACTTCTTCGAAACTTATTAATCATCAGCTTTTCATCCGTTGTCGTTTCAGGTCCTCAGTGTCTGGTGTCTCTAATAAGCAAAGCCAGATCTCAGACAGAGAGGATTGTGAAATTTCTTGCAACATCAGCAATAGATAAACCGTTACTCATATGTGTAAAGAAAGAATCAGATAGTGCTTGCCTGACACCACAAAACAGACCTTTTTCACAGCAGATATTTTGGTTTCTAAAAGCAGATGAAACCCAGGTGTTACTGATAACATTAACAAAAGCTTCATTCCTTGTAGATGCCTCAAGAGGCCTGGAAATGATGCATGTAAATGCGATGCAGCCTTTCTTGATGATACAATTTACTTTCTATCTTAAACATCCAAATATCTGATGTGAAAATAGTCTTGTGATTACAAAGAGCTAGAGACAGACAGAAGCTATGTTTCCATAAAATTTCAAGTAAGTTTGAAGCAGACCTGTGAAAACATGCACCAGAAAATGCATACAGTATAATGTGCGTTTCCATAAATACAGTATACTAGACTGTGTAATGTGGTCAGAATGTTGCATTATAGGCTATGTTACACATCTAATAAACAGAGTGGGAGAAATAGAACACGCGGTTGTAGATTTCCATCAGGACTGCGTTTTCATGGAAAAACACAGAAATAATTTTGTGTCCTCATCAGTCCACACTTGTAGTGGTAGCCATGTTTTCAACATTTTTTTCTTGAAATGTATGGTTTCTATAAACAGTTTGTGATGCAAACCTTCAAAATGTGTATTAAATACATTTATACAAACACACCTGAGAATTACTAGTAGTGTTTAAATCAATTCCTTTAATTTGCACCCAGATAAAACAAGAAGAAACTAGAGCGTGCACTTGGTAGAGTGCATAGTAGATGCATATTTTTTGCATCTGCCAAAACCAGTGAACTGACGGTTTGGTCTGGATCACAAACCACATTAAGACACTTTCCTGGAAATAGTCTGAAGGACCATAACAAATCCTTTTGAATTATGGGTGCAATCCCCTAAAATGTTTTTCAATTCCAGAATACATTTGGAATAATGATCTAGATTACAGTATAAGCTGAGTCCTCTATAAAAGTAAATCACTTCTAAGTTAGGATGACACAACATTGTCCAATCCAACCAGTAGTTTCTGAGTTATCTTGGTAACTCACAAACAAGCTAGAAACAAGCAGAGGCACAAACATAACCTCCTCTAACAAAGCTGGCAGAGGTAAGCATGGCAAACAAATTAAATGTCTGTATTTATTTTAAAATAACATATTTTCTGCTCAGTGTTAAACCCATCTCTGTTTATTGCAGGTAAGCGTCCTCATGAGTGTAAGATCTGCAACAAAGCTTTCAAACATAAGCACCATCTGATTGAGCACAGCCGGCTGCACTCTGGAGAGAAACCCTACCAATGTGACAAGTGTGGCAAACGCTTTTCTCACTCTGGCTCATACTCGCAGCACATGAACCATCGCTACGCTTACTGCAGCAAAGACCAGGACCCCGATCAGGACCACGAGGAGATGCCCCTAACCCCAGGGATCGATGGTCATTTCAGTGTCCCCCTCGCTGAGGAGACCCCTTTGTCCATGGAGGACACCCAAACGCCACACTCCTTTCTGAGCGATTCCAGCCTGGATGGAGTTCAGGAACCAATGAAAGGGGAAGATGAAGAAGAAGAGGAGGAGGAAGATAAAGAGGCTGGGATAAGTGATGGTCATGACAATGAGACTAATCTGAGTTTGTCAGGGGCAGCAGAGGGACTGGATGGTAAAAAGAGCCAAGAATCACTAACAGGAAAAAGCAGAGAGCAGAATGAGAGACACAGTTTCAACGTGGAAAAGTGTACTGACAGTACAGGGAGCCACGTGTGGGCTGTAGATGCTGCAGAGCAGGACGGAGACATGGACAAATGTCAACGGAGCTTTGAAATCACAGATTCACAGTTACCCAGGATAAAAACTTAAGCGACTTTACAAGCCATTACAATGCATATACTGTATATATCCGAGATGATTTCCTCTTACCCATTACTAATTCCACTTTTTACTCATATTTAAACATTGTAAAATGGACTGATAATGGAGGAAGCCATACATTACCAAATGTGATAATACAATATCAGGTTTTCTGCAACTTCCAACATTTAATTATCTTTGAGTTTTTTTTTAAAGACAATTACAAATGCAATTTATTCCTTATTTTATATCCTGTCACACTTTTGTCAGACTTTGATTTTCCTAGCAATCTGATATATATGAAGATATGTTATATTCAATATATCATATGGATACAACAGTACTGGGCGCAGCTGTCTGCTGCGGGATTTTTAGAGTGACTTTATATTCTTTTGACATCCTATATCTTTATCACATAAATTAATTTAATAACATTTTGTGTTTTTTCATACAGAAGCTAGTTCAAATTCCCCATTTTAAGAAATAAAAGCCAGACAGTTGGATAGTTCTAAAGCCTTGCAGAAACCTTTTTTTTTAATCATGCAAAAATGACTTGATGTATCTCTTTTGACAATGTTTTATGGTCGTCTCACTTACAAGCTTGCTGAATTCATGTGATACAAAGCCAGAGGTTAAAAGTTAAATATGCATAAATTTCCTGATGCTCTTTCAATCTATTTATTCTTCCTAATATGCACAAGCATCATTCACTTTGAAATATCCTGTGGTACGTTGGACTACACATCTTTACCTCTCTTAGCAATATCTGTAAATTTTGGCAGCATTTTATATCAAGCTACATGTCTTCACCATTGACGTTTATTAACATCCATATTAATAGGATTGGGACCCTCTATTAGTCACAGTTAAACTTATAATGCCTTATTCTGCATGACCTTATTTCACCATGGCTGGACTATTAACAGAATTCCCTCATCAACCTCTATTCACTGCTGATTAATATTAAGGAGCATTACTAGTACCTAATAAATATGACCTGTTCTCATACTGTATAACAAAGTCCAAATAATTCTAAATGAGGTCTTTTTTGATATGTTCCTTTTTCTGTGGAGAGGTCTTCATCATAACTGATTTACCAGTACGACTAGAAGTGCTAGACTCACTGAGACACGTATTTTGTATTTTGTTAAATAAGAATGGAACATAGTCATCAAGTGATATCAAGGGCTGAGTGATTATTCAAGTGGAAACCTTGTAATATTGTAACAATTAGTGTCTCATTAAGCATCAACAAAAAATATGAATGAAAATTACAAAACCCTGTTCACAAACAGCTCATTTTGGTATTTAGACCACCCGTTCTAGAGTAGGGATGCTCAGCTCCAGGCCTTGAGAGGCATGTCCTGCATGTTTTCCAACTACTCTCTACGCGACCCACTACGTCATCCAGCCTCTAGTTGACTGAACACACTTGATCCAGGTGATCAACAGTAGGTAGGGCAGAGACAGTTGGAAAACAGGCAGGTCACCAGCCCTCGAGGCGTGGAGTTGACCACCCTTGTCCCAGAGTGACTACGCTCACATTTCACCTTGTTCTTCTAGAATCAAGTACTGAAAAAGGTGAAAATCACTACAGGTCTGCCTTCGTTGTATTTAACAGACTGTACAGAAACACAGTCACAATGACATCATGTACTGTATAATTTAACATTTCCCTCTAATATTTTGCCAGTTTGATCACAAACTGCAAGTTTTTTTTTTGGGCATGTATTTTTTCTTTTAAATTGACAAACATCATCTGAGTAAATGGTGGCATAACTGAAATGCGATCAAAATATTATCTCTCTTGCCTTTGATGATCAACTGGAAGTGACAGGACTTAGCCAAGCTGGAGACATGGTAGATCACTTTGGACCAACAATATGTGACCAACAGTAATAGCATTAGCCACACTTAACTTAAATAATGTCTAATAGTGGTAGTCAGATACTGTACATATAACAAATATATTTCCACTAGTTAAAACAATTAATGGTCGCTGGCTGGATTGGACACAGACAGGATTTTTTTTGATGATTGACTGATATTAAGTTTATAATAATCATCCAGTGTATCTATGCCAAATTAAAACCCAATATCAAACAGTACTGTATAAAACATATTAATGTTATATACAGTAATGTTATAATGTTATTTTATTGTTTTAAATACTTTTAATGCTCAATCTTAAACAAGCTACATACTATATATATATATATATATATACTGTATATAAATTCTGTTCTTCACCAGCTGGTAAATAAGAGTCACTCCTGGGTCATGTCTGGTGTCAGAAACAATAAAATTTTCTGTTTTTTTGTTTTAAATGGAAGATGGAGTGAATGAATGAATGATGTACAGATTTCTACAGAAGCATTCAGGTTATAATTTGTGCACAAAACCTCCATTACTTAATATGCAGTGGTTTCATTGTTGAAGGAGGTTGTTGAAGAACAACTATTGCTTAATAGACCAGTAACAGTAGAACATGGTCATGCAGAATAATAATGACTGGTAAAGAGCCAAAATGCTATGAATATGAATGTAAAGGAAATGAATATGTGTACCTGTATATAACACGTTACCAAGGTTTCCAATAAAAACACACATGCAGCTGTTATATTGTCCCAAAGCTAAGGCGTTTCAGCCTATAGAAATATTTGTTGCCGTTGTTCTTCATGCTGTGAAACTACAAGGTAAAGACCAGCTCATGTCTTCAGGTGAATTTTGGTGCCTTAATAACCAGTAGTCTATAGGAAACAAGGAAGGCAGGTAGTATATTTATTTAAAAAAAAAAAAAAAAAAACAACAAAAGAAAAGCAGTGGACTGCACATTTTTGATTGCATGCTTTTTATAGGACAGTTATTTCTACAGTGAAGGTTAAAAAGGGCAAAATAAAGAAGATTTTCTGGGTTTTTCTTGAGAGGGAGAGAAACTTGCACTGTCTGTTTACACAACGGCATCTTTCTCATTTAATTAGAGCTGGGCGACAAATTGATTATCAGTAGTTATTTTCTGTGTGATATTTAATGATGAGGGTTTATTGTGATAAATGTTTTAACTTTGTCTCTACAAGGATAAAATATGTTGGTTTTCACAACATTGCATCAAAAGTACAAAATGGATAAGAGAAAATCACAAAACCAAGATTTTA
>JAQQAE010001532.1:0-25146 GCA_029823295.1 Pseudamia nigra
CTCTCCTCTGTCCACTAACCCCAACCGGTCGAGGCAGATGGCCGCCTACCATGAGCCGCTGGTTCTGCTGGAGGTTTATCCTCTTCTGTTAAAAGAAGTTTTTCCTCCCCCGTCGCCCTTGTCTTGCTCTCGGTGGTTCTGTTGGGTTTACTGTCTGTATAGTCATGAGGTCTGGGCCTCGAATTGTGAAGTGCTTAAACATAATCGGCTTTTATGATTGGCACTATACAAATAAAATTGAATTGAATTTTTACTCATTTCATTGGTCATTTTGTTAGTTTTTACTCATTTTATGTATCATTTTGTACAATTTTTTACCATTATTTAAACTTATTTTGCTATTTTTTAATCATTTTATTGATCACTTAGTTCATTTTGATCATTTTATTGCTCATTTTGTTTATTTTTACCAATTTTATTTACCATCCTCTTGATTTTCACTCATTTTTTGATCATTTTGTTCATTTTTATTTATTTTATCGATCATTTGTTTATTTTCACTCATTTTATTAATCATTTTGTTTATTCTTGCTCATAATATTGATCATTTTTGTTCATTTTTACCAATTTTATCAATTATATAGTTCATTAGTACCCGTTTTATTCACCATTTTGTTCATTTTTTTTTACCAATTAATTAACTGCTTTGTTCATTTTTACTCATTTTTTTATTATTATTATGTTGCCCCCCTCTGGTGTTCAGACCAAATCCACGCCCTTGTCCGAGTGGGTAGTTGAAGTGCAGTGGGACAGACGGACAGATGGACGCCGGACAGACGGGGAGCCCTCGGAGTCCCTCCTCGGCCTCAGACACACGCAGCCCGTAGATGAAGTTTCCACTCACCCACAGTGGGACGTTCAGGAATTCCCTCCCATCCGCGCTCTTCCTCTTGTCCTCCTCTACTTTTTCCCACTGAGATGTCGCTATGTTCCGTGCAGCCTCACGACACGCAGACTTGTTTTGGGTGATTTTATTTCACGTTGTTTTTCCACGGGAGGCTGCGTGCAGGGCAGCCGAGGCGGACAGCTGTCATGAGGTGAAGACAGCCTACATGATGCGCCAGATCGGCCCCGTGGAGCTGGTACCGGACAGTCCGCGGACAGGTCAGTGCGCGACTCCGAGCGACGTGACTTACCACGACTTTGTTTTCCAATAAAGTTCCAAACACAAACAAAATAAAGACGGAGATTTAATTTATTAAAGAGTATCCAAAGGTTTTATTTTCTTCCCACCAGAGGGATGAATTCATCCAGTGCAACCTTTACGAGCTAAAGAGAAAATCAAAATACTAATGTGTCGAAACAAAAATACTTTATGTAAAACATGATGCACAACTTCGTCAAAATGTATTACTTTATTTCTTTTATGTTTTGTTTATTATTTTGGTCATTTGTTTTTTCTCGGGCTGACAATTAAAATCTTTAATCTGATTAATCACAGGGTCACTGGATTAATTTCGATGAATCACGATTAATACCCCTTTGTTGTTTTTCATTTTGTGGGAGCAAAAACACTCATGATAGAAGGTGATATATACACTTGACTAAAATGACTTATTTTACATCAAAATGTACATGTTTTTATAATTTAAACTTGTGTAACTAAAGTAAATTCCACCCGCTTTGTAGAACTTAACAGAACCCATGTAATGTTCCGATGACGATGTTTTTGGTTTTTTTTTTACACTTGGTTCATTGTTTTCATCAGTAACGCCATTTGTTTCAAAATGTCTGAAGACTTATACTTTTACATCTAAATTGACTTTGAAGCAGTAAATACTAAAGAAGTTGGCAGTGACGTGGGTCAAATGCAACATAAGAGTTCAGCACTTTTTCCTTTATATACGAGTTATTGCATGTTAATTGCATTAAAATTTTATAAATTTTATAACGCATTAATCCGGATTAATGCGTTAATTTTGACAGCCATAGTTTTTTCATTTTGTTTTATTAACTTTTTAATTAATTGTCAGCTGTTTTCATTTATTTGGTCATTTAATCGGTTATTTTGTACATGACTGTTTATTTTACTCATTAATTTGCCATATTTTCTCTTTTTTTTACCAATGTAGTTAACTTTTTGATCACTTTATCATTTGTGATTGTGTTTTTCATGATTATTTTTCATCAATTACTGATCATTCTGTGGAATATTTTATTCATTGCTTTCCTTGTTTTAGTTCAATTTTTGTTTAATTTTTATTCTTTTTTTATCAAGTCAATCCATCACTTTAGTCATTTTTGTGAATTTTTGTTGAGTTTCTTTATTATTGTTAATACAGTGGATTATTTTATTCAGTGTTGTTCTAATTGTGTTCATTATTTTAAAACATGACATATGAGGCACAACTTGTTTAAAATGTGTTACTTTATTCCTTTTATGTTTTGTTTTTTATTTTGGCCATTTGTTTTTTCATTTTGTTTTATTAACTTTTTATTAATTTTGTCAATTGTTTTCATTTCTTTGGTCATTTAATGGGTTATTTTGTCCATAACTGTTTATTTTGCTCATTAATTTGGCCATATTTAATCTCTTTCTTTACCAATTTAGTTGACTTTTTTGATCATTTTGTTTATCATTTGTGATTGTGTTTTTCATGATTATTTTTCATCAATTTCTGATCATTTTGTGGAACATTTTATTCATTACTTTCCTTGTTTTAGTTCAATTTTTGTTTAATTTTTATTCTTTTTTTATCAAGTCAATCCATTACTTTAGTCATTTCTGTGAATTTTTGTTCAGTTTCTTTATTATTTTGTTACTTTGTGGACTATTTTATTCAGTTTTGTTCTAATTGTGTTCATAATTTTACATATTTTTTGTCATTGTCTTTGTTTTGGTCATTTACCCGATTGCATTGATAATTTTGTGGATTACTTAAAAAGCTTGTTCATATTTTTGCTAGTTAACTAGTTCATTATTTTCCTCTTGTTGTTGATTATTTTGTTCATTTTGATTAATAATATGTTCCTTCCATCACTGGATAAAGCTGCATGTGCCACTGGGGAGTGTCTAAAGAGCCATGTGTGGCCCTGGAGCTGCAGATTGCACACGCCTGGTCTAAGAGGAACATGCATGTTCACAAAACCAGCTAGAAGAACAAATGCCAAACGTCACTGTATTTGTACAGTGCATAGTTTGTGTTACAGTGATATTTGTTGTGTTAAGTATTCAAATGTAATGCTGCAAACGCTAAATATCATTATGAGAGGATGCGAAAGCCTTAACTTTGAGTTACTGATTTAAAATTTGGTAAAAAAAAATGGTTTGGACGAGAAGTGTCTTTTCCAACTTCAAAGAGTCTGATTTCTGCCCATGTTTTGTTCTTTCCTTCTGTTTTAAATTCTGGTTTGAAATAAAATAAATAACCAAACCAACCAATAGTGCAACATTTTCAGTCTAACTAGACATTTTTCTCGACAGAAAGAAAAAATGAGTGCAAGAGCCAGAAAAAATATGCATAGCCCTTTACGTTTCACATGGCGTGTGACAACATGTTCGCACCAATTTGGTCATTATTTGATTCTTTTTTTTTTGTCCGTTTTATTTATTTTTTTGTTTCATTTTCTTGATTATTTTGTTCATTTTTCCAGATAATTTGGTTGATTTTTTTTTTTGTTTATGTTTAAAATTATTTTATTCATTTTTGTGACTTTTGGATCATTTCAAGGATTTTTTTTTATGAAGTTCTGTTGATTTCTCTGTGTTATATTGCTCAGCATTTTATTTTGCAGGACAAATTGATAACAGTATTTACATGTGAAAACAAACAGAATATAGGAGCACAAAAAGTACAACAAATCAAACAAACAGATTTGGAACTACATGGATGACGATGGGTGTGTGTTCTTTATTCATATTCATTTAACTGACTTTTTGTTCATTTTTTGATTGTTTTGTCAATTATTGAATTCATTTTGTTGAGCGGCTTGTTAATATTCCTGATTGTTTTGCTCAGGTTTGTGTTAATCTTGTAACATGTATATTTTCATAATTTTGGTAATAATTTTGCTTGTATTTTTTTATTTTCTCAATTTTTTATAATTTAATCCATTGCAATTTTCTCAATTATTTGTCTTATTTTCTGTTTAGTATGTAATTAATTTGCCCCTTTTGTTGATTTAATGCTTATTTTTAAATGTTGTGCTTATTTATGATAATATTACTTTCACCACTGGACAAAGCCATAGGAGCCAGTGGAGAAGGGTTAATGCTGCAGATTGCAGACCTCGGGGATAACACAAAGACAAAATATTAGATGCTGAACTTAAGAGAAGCTCATTTTGAATTTTATGTTGGGTACAGGTTTTAAAAAAGTTGGGTTGAGTGGTAAGAAAAGCCTTGAAAAGTTGTGACATGCTTAAAAACATGTTGGGTCGTACTCAGGTACAAAAAATATACTTCTACTCAGTTACATTTTGCTCCACTTCAATGGGCAGGAGTGAAAAAGTTTGGAATGAAAAAAAAAAAAAAACCAAACAAAATAATCAATTTAAATAAAAAGACAACCAAATAAACAAGTAAATTATCAATGCAAATAAACTAAGCAACAAAATGGACAACAAAGTACAAAAATATTCAGAAAACACAATGAAATGAACAATATAAGCAACAAAATGAACAAAAAAATAACTCAATTAACAAAATGAGCAAAAGTGAACACAACTCAGAAGTGAGCAAAAAATTGAAATAATCAAAATGAACACAAGTTAACAAAGCTGTAAGATAAACTGTAAAATCAACACAAGTGCAACTGAACAAAATGTGCAAAAAATTAGCAAAAAGGAATAAACTCAAGCACATAATGAACATTACAGTCAAGAAATTGATAAAAAAAAATTCAACAAGATACAGTAACTAATAGTACAAGCAAAAATGATCAGAGGTTAACAAAAATGAAATAAGCAACAAAATGAGTAAAAGTGAAGAAATTAAGGTAAAAGAAAAAAGTCAAGTAAAAAAATGAAGACCATAACCAACAAAAATTTAAATAAACAACAAAATCACCAAAAAATGATTAAATATTGTGGAAATAAACCAAAAAATGCCAGAAATCCAAAAAGAAACTCATTACTTGAGTAGTTTGTCATAATTTGCCTTTTTACTCTTACTCAAATACTTGTTTTTATATTGTGTTAATATACATGTTTATTATTAAGTATGAAAGGTTGAAAATTAAAAATGAAGAAAACAATTAAATTAAAAAATGAACTAAATAATCAAACAAATAATCAAATTAATAAACAAAGAATGAAGATGTAAAAAGTGTACAATAATAATCACAAAAAACTAACAAAATGGGAAAAATTTAACAAAACAATCAAAGAACTTAACAAAACTGAAAAGTAAATTGTACAGCTGAACAAAATAAGCAAAAAAAGGAGCAGAAAAAAGAAAATAAACAAGTAAATGAATAATATAATGAAGAACTTCATCAAAGAGTCAAGAACTTAAGCAACAGTATGAGCAATATGATCAAAATGGTCAAAAATGAATAAAAAATTAATTAGCAGCCAAACTACTAAAAAGAACAAATTAAGGAACTGCATTGGTAATAAATAAAAAAGTTTAAAAATTAACAAAATAAGCAGCAAAATAAACACAAAATGATAAAAATAATTATGGAAATAAACAAATATTATCAAAATAAGTGACAATACTTTTACTTGAGTACTGTTTCTGCGTACTCAGCTATTAATGAGGGTACTTGGAAAAATAAGTTTAAAAAAGCCATCTTTCCGTCAAAATGGCAAAAGGTTAACCATAAAAAAAACTGTGCTGACAAATCGTGAATCAGTGTGAGGACAGTGCTCCGCGCCGCAAACTCACAAATAAATTGGCAGTCATTTTCAGCAGTTTCTGATGCCATTAAAAGTTTCAGAGCATTTTGAGTGTGATGCTGAGGTTTAAAGATTGCGCCGCATTAAAAACACACACGATTCTCCACGGGCTCAGGAACACTTCCAAATGCAAAGAGGAAACCCTGGATCAGGGGTCTGCAAGCTGTGGCGCCAGGGCCAGATGAGGGTCTTTAGCTCCTCACCTAACAGTATAATCAAGTAAATGACCAAAACCAACAAAATTAACGAAAATAATACTCAGCCTGAACAAAATGATAAGGAAGTTTAGAAAAAGTGACAAAAATAATAAATCAACGTGATGAAAATGAATTTAAAAAATGAACAAAAGAGTCAAGTAAACAAATAAAGATTCCACTAAATTATAAATCAACTAAAATAATCACAAAAATGACACAGAGATAAAGAAAATGAACAAAATGAACTAAATATTATAATGAGCAAAATAACCAATACAATAAAGAACAGTGCACAAACTAATTAATTAAATGAACACAATGAACATAATCAACAAAATGAGTACAAATTAACAACTTAAACTAATTACATATGACCAATATATTAAAATGAAAAAAGAAATAATAGAACTTTTTTTTAAACTTTGTAGCAATAATGTGCACCATATGTCATATGGTACATCGAGAGCTGAAATATTTTTGTGGCTCTTGACACATGTATTTTTACTTTGTGTCTAAAATTGGCTCTTTAGATTGTTAAGGTTCCAGACCCCTGCCCTATATAAACCAGATGCAGAAATGCCATTGCCTTCTGTGACACTGAGCTCATTTAAGATGCACTGAGGCCATGTGGAAAACTGCCTTGTGGTCTGATGAGTGAAAATTTGAAATTGTTTTTGGAAATCATGGCAGCCACGTGCTCCAGGACCACCCAGCTTGTGATCAGTGCTCGTTTCAAAAGCGATTATAGGTGATTGTATGGGGGTGCATTTGTGCACACAGCATGGGTAACGTGCACATTTGTGAATGAAGTTGGGACACTGTAAACCAGGGGTCACCAACCTTTTTGAAACTGAGAGGTTCTTCTCGGGTACTGATTAATGTGAAGGGCTACCAGTTTGATGAATACTTCTGAAATAGCCAATTTACCTTTAACTATATGTTATTATTAATAATTAATAATATTCATCTGTGTGAAGACACTGATTATGTTAACGATTTCTCACAATAAATAGCAACAATGATTTAATAAAAAAAGAAGCAGATAAATATCAACATGCAACACTTTATTTCTATGTTTTGTCTAAGTCCAAGTGTTATTCAAATTGAACATTTTCAAATGATCACTTCTACAATAGTCCTGGGAAATCACGATGCCCCATTTTCACTATCCACTAACATTTTTTCACAAATCATGAATTACTTTGCACCATGTTTGTACAAATAATAAATCGTGTAAAATACAAAAATCAACTTTCAGATTTTTTAATCTGATTAGATTTTGAACTTGATACCAAATCTGCAGCATTTTTAACATTATTAAATCTTACATTTTACCAACACATTTAACAAATCATGAATTTCACACTTTGAATTGAACACCAAATCTTGTATCTGTTTCATTATCAGTTAGTGGGAAGCCTGGCATTGCATGCTGTTCACCAGTGTGTTGTAGTCTGGTGTGTAACTTGACGCTGCAACTCTGAGTAAGTCTTGCCGATGTGCATCAGTGAGGCATGTTCTGTGTTTGTTCTTGATGAAGTTCATGTCAGAAAAGGCTAATTCCCAAAGATAGGTTGAACCAAACAGGCTTGCAACCTTCATATAGTAGCTGCTGTACATACACCACTGTACTTTTCTCTGTCAACCAAGCACCAAAAGTTTGCTGCACCCTGATAGGCTTTGAGGTGGAGGTCATTTTGCAAAGTTACAATATCAATCGCCATCTGTCCAGCATCCAGGCTAAACGTTGTACTTAACTGTTCAGCAATGCATGACATGTCCACGTTCATGAAAGGATTAGAAATGAACAACACACATGGCTCAAACTGATCCAGGACACAAAACCTGTTCTCAAACTCTTGCCCTGACCTGAGTGTACTTTTCTGCAACTTTATCAAAAGCCTCAGATGCAGACGCATTGTCTTTCAGCACCATCTGCACAGAGGGAAAGTGTAGCCCCTTTTTTCTTTGTAAATGCCCAGAGAAAATGTTCATCTTGGCTTTAAATGCATTTAAAGCACTTATCATATCAGCAACAGTCTTACCTTTGCTTTGCAGCTCACGGTTAAAAGTGTTCAGTTTCTCAGTAATGTCCGTTAAAAATGCAAGGTCAAGTGTCCAGTCATTGTTCTCCAGCAGCGAGGTGTCTTCCCCTCTGGACTGCATGAACTCTTTGATTTCACCCAAAAGTTACAAAAAACGAAGCAGAATGTGTCCCCTGCTGAGCCATCGAATTTCTGTTTGTGGTAGCAGGTCACCATATTCAGCTGACAACTCCTCCAATAGTACCTTGAATGTTCTGTGCTGTTTAGCTCTGGAACGGATGCTGTTTTTGATCTTTACAACGGGAGTCATCACATGCTCAAAGACGATCACCTTTGCACATACAGTAAGTCCTGCTGGTGAATGATGCAGTGGTGCTGCAGAAAGTTGGGGAACTCTGCGTCACTTTTACAGTGAGCAATGAATCCGGTGTGTTGGCCGATCATAGCAGGTGCCCTGTCTGTAGCCACTGACACCAGCTTTTCCAGCGGCACCTTTGTCTCCACCAAAAACTCCTTCACCGTGTTATAGATGTCAACTCCCCTCGTTGTTGTCTTTAGGGGCAGTAGTGTCAGAAGTTCTTCTTTTGTGGAGAAATCATCAAACACCATCCTGATATAGATCATCAACTGCGCTGTACTGCTGCTGTCCACCGATTTGTCACACCGATTTGGATGCTAAACCGTCTGCACCTTTCCAGATCACGATCCCGCTGATCGGCCAAGTTCCCAGACATTGCCGACACTCTTCTTACCATTGTCGTTGCCCCCAGTTGATCACTGGAGAGACTGGAGATTACATCAGTTCCATATTTCTCACCTTCAAGTACGGTTTCAGCAATTAGCATCATTGCTTCTTTGACAACATCCCCATCTGAAAAGGCCTTATTTTTCTTAATGAAGAATAGCTCTAAATGAGGCTTTGGTTGCTTTTTGAGAGCTTTTAACCAGTCTCGTAAAAAAAGATTGCTGTTTGCACAAAGCTGCCTTTAACTCACGGGCTCTTTCTGTTCGTAGTGCGCTTTTCGCTGCACCTGCTAGCTTGTTTCCACCATCCACCATCTCCACAGACGCTTTTTTGGTCATGCGCACCATACTCACCTTTGAACTATACTAGGTCAGAGTTCATTTATATTAAACATTTTCAACAGTATTTTTTCAATATATTGTCATTTCCAGTTTACATATAAGTGCAATTTTAAAAAGAACAGCAACCAAAAAAATTTGATACAGCTCACTGGTAAGTGGTGCTATTTGAGCTATTTTTATAACAGGCGAGTGGGCGAATCATGTGGTCCTTCGATGCGACATGGTGCCCGCGGCCACCATGTTGGTGACCCCGCGTGTAAACGTACATAAATACAAGATATAATGATACAGTGCAGGTCAGTCTAGTACCCCCACTCTTTTACTACAAAGCCACAGTGTGTTAATATGTGCAGAATGTGTCTTGACATTGTCTTGGTGAAATAATCAGGACATCCCTGAAAAAGACATTGCCATGATGCAGCATATGTTCCTCCAAACCCTGTTTGTACTTTTTAGTAGAGGTCGACCGATTATTGGCGCTGATATTTGGAGTTTTGACGTATATCAGCACCTGTTTTTTTTTTTTTTTTTTTTAATCCAACGGGCCGATATCAAGAAATCAATTGAAAGCTGGGATATTTCGGCTCAGATGCTGCTGCCCCTCTCTCTCTCTCTCCTGCCACTTCTCTCTCCAGCATTGTTCCGCCCATGGTGATTGGTTAAGCAAGCCACAGTATGCGTAAGTGGCAGACCCAAACTGAAGCGGAAGCTGTCCTCACACACACAGCGAAATGGTAGAGTTTTCTCGTGTGGAGAAGCTGCGGAGAGCAAACATTTGTGTTGCCGGTAGATGCAGAAAACTCTCCCGAAATTGTAATAAACATCCCAGTGCTCTATATCTCACAACTAATACTAACGTTACAGTGTGCAACAGGATAATGTAAGAGGGGAGTAAACATTAGCGGCAGCTCTACTAGCTCGTATTTTAACTCCCGACATGTCTGTGAATTACTTGAAAGAAGGCTCGATCACTATTTTTTAGCATTAATGGTACCTTCACAGGTACCGTTTGCTGACTTTGAACTTTGCACTGATAACAATCTGGATGGTCCCCTTCCTCTTTAGCTCGATGGACACGATGTCTATGATTGTAAATAATTGTAAATGAATACAATTAAAACTCCTGTAAATGTGGACTTGTCAGACCACAGCACACTTTTCCACTTTGCGTCAGTCCATCTCAGATGAGCTCGGGTCCAGTTTCAGGCTGTTGTTGATATACATCTTTCACTTTTCATGGTAGAGTTTTAACTTGTACTTGTAGATGTGGAGATGAGTAACTACTGTTACTGAGCCCATGTGATCATATCCTTTACACAATGATGTTGGGTTTTAATGCAGTGCCACCTGAAGGATTGAAGGTCACAGGCATTCAATGTTGGTTTTCAGCCTTGCCGCTTGGTTGCAGAAATGCCTCCAGATTCTCTGAATCTTTTGGTGATATTATGGACTGTAGATGACGAAATCAATGAAATGAAATGGTGAGCCTCATTCCATCCTTGCCGGTGAAGGATTGAGCCTTTCAGGGATGCTCCTTTCATATGCATACACGGCACTTACTGTACCTGTTTTGTTGCTCCTATCTCAGCTTTTCTGGAATGTGTTGCCGGCATTACATTCAAAATGAGTTAATGTTTGCAAAAAACAATAGAGTTTATCAATTTGAACATTACATACTGTATTTTGTCTTTGTAGGGAATTCAATTATATGAATATATGTTAAAAAGGATTTTCGACTCATTATATTGTGTTTTTATTCATTGGTATTGGGGTTTATTAAAGAGTTAGGGTGTTAATTTGGCCTGGCTGCAGTCCTGAGTTAAAATATGTACAGCTGATATAGGGGTTAATGTAGCAGCCCGAGGTAATATGGTGTTTTACAAACTATCTGAAGTAGAATAACTCAGCTCCAACATTGACTCATGTCAAGCTTTTCGATTTGAAATGATGGCTTTCATATTGTACTGTTAGTTCACATATAGCAGTTAATGCAGTTTTAACGACATCGAGCACAGTGTTAGTGATGATCTTTAGGTACCAGACATAAGACAGTGTGTACAGCCATTTGTTCATGACACTCACACAGGTGCAGCATGTTCTTGTTATCTATCTTGTTTGTCTGTGCAGGAACCAAAATAGATGCAAGACAGTCTAGTATTTCTGCTGCTGCAGGGATGGGCTGTCTATACTACTCCTAGACTTTATGTTAGGTTTGTTTTTTGGTATTTTTTATTTGTTCTCAATAATTTGTCTGTGTTTTGATGTATTCTTGTGTGGCTGACTTGAATGCGTCCTCTTGTCTATTTTGATCTCAATTAAATTATCTGGTTAAATAAAATAAAGAGAAAATACAGGGGTATATTTGTGGGGAGGCATACAGACAGGTGATGACTTGAAAGAAATAACAGCCTTAAGCCAGCATCTGCCATGACACCTGAGTTATTATAATGCCAATAATTAGGACTGAGCAGGCAAATATAAAACATGTGGCACTGGATAAATGCTAAGCAGTGTTAAAAGTAGATACTGGACTTTTACAAACCATTTGGATAATTGGATCGATAATTTTTTCCCTTTCTTAAAAGTAATTGATCACTATTTTCTTTTTTTAAAAATTTGACCTTTTTTTTACTGCTACTCATTGAGGCAGAGCAAAACAAAACTGAGTAAAAGTAAATTTTTTCATCCCAAATGTAACTGAGTATTCTGCAAAACAACTCTCTGAAGTATGTTTTATGGCAAAAACTCAAGTACTTGTAAGGGGATTGATGTACTTGAGTATTACCTATGTTTGGAAGTGAACCTGAATTCTTGTTCTGTTTCAGACATCTTGAATTACAATGAGCCCATGTACATGACCAGAAAAGCCCGGTAACGGAGTAGTCAGATAATTGTATTAATCAGATCTGACACGTTTACATGCATTTCAGAAATGCAATCATTGAAAAATCCCGGTTTATGTGTTTCAGTGCGTTATCAAATTTCTTGCAGATTACGTATGTGGTGATGTAACACTCAAACTGAAGCTTTCACTAAAAACTAAGGCTGTCAAATGATTAACATTTTTAATCTGATTAATCACAGGGTCACTGTGGATTAATTTTGATTAATTGTGATTAATACCCATTTGTTGCTTTTCATTTTGTGGGAGCAAAAACACTCACGATAGAAGGTGATATATACACTTGACTAAAATTACTTATTTTAGATTAAAATTTATACCTTTTTTTGGGCAACACAGTGGTGCAGTGGGTAGCACTCGTGCCTCACAGCTAGAAGGTCCTGGGTTCAATCCCAGTGCTGAGTGGTGGGGCCCTTCTGTGTGGAGTTTGCGTGCTCTCCCCATGTCTGCGTGGGTTCTCTCCAGCTTCCTCCCACAAACATGCACGAGGGCTTAGGTGAATTGGTCGCTCTAAATTTTCTGTGAGCATGAATGGTTGTCTGTCTGTGTCAGCCCTGCAAATGAACTGGCAACTCATTCAGGGTGTACCCTGAAATTTGTTCTTTATTGTTTTGTTCACTTTTTTTATTGTTGATTATTTTATGTTTTTTTACTCATTTTATTGATTGTTTTGTTCATTTTTACTCATCTGATTGATTACCCCCCCCCCAATGTTCAGACAAAATCTACACCCTCGACTGTAAGGAAAAGTGAAGTGAAGGATATTCTGGTTGTAATAGACAAGTCCGCTAAGGATTCCACACTGAACCTTTAAATTTATTAGCAGGAATGTGGCTTTTTCTCTGGCTGTGTCACATAACCAGCGTGCTGCACTAAACGCAAATAAGCAGTGAAATTCCATGGCCAATGAACAGTAACTAGCTTGGTAATTTATTCTGTTGTCAGCCATAGTTATTAATGCGAATGGCTTGAGCTGTCACATACCTTCGTACTGTGTGTGTCAGCTCAGATGCTGTGTAGGTGAAGGGCTCATTCCTCTCATCTCTCGTCCCCTTGATCTCGGTCAGCTGCCTGTCAACTTGGCTTTCAGCGGTCTAACAATGCAAGTCATGCTACACGTACACTCACACATCTTGGATCATGTGGTGAAATGTCAGGCCCTGTGCATATCCCCATAGTGTGTCCCAAAAAGCCCACCGCGATTAACAGTACTTTATTTTAAATGGATTCATTACTGTAATTAACAAAAAGGGCTCCTATTACTGTAGTTACCATGTTGTTAAATATGGGTAAAAGGTTTATTTTTTTAGCTTCAAGCAGTCTTAGCCGAGCCGTAAAAGGTGTGCAATGATCTGAAAATATGAACTGTTTCATTTTTACGACACCTTTGCACATTCATCAGATTCAAGAGAAGACTCCCGATGGGTTAATTTGTGTCATTTCTGGCTTACTTACTGTGCTTCAGTTGTCTTGTGCAGAAGAAGGGTGGGTACAGAGTCAACAGCCCTGTTAGTGCAGCTACACCTATTGCACAAATCCATATTATGGCAAGAAAGTTCAGTAAAGAGAAAAGAGACTCCACCGTTCCTTTAAGAAATGAGGGTCTGTCAATCTGAAAATCTCAAGAACTTTGAATGTGTCCCCCAAACCATCATATGTTTTCTGAGGTGCTGTAAATTGGTGCTTTTTGAGGCTGATGATTGTAATAAACATACCCTCTTGGTCCTTTCCTAAAATGGTCCTGATGTGAGGAAGTTTCATCATAGATCATCATGTTTGACATTTGCGCAGTAGTTGTAGTAGTACTGATAGAGCTAACTGACTCTGTACCCATGCTTCTTCTGCACTAGACACCTAATAGTTGAAAGCACTTTAAGAAGGCAAGAAATGGCACGATTAACTTTTGAGAAGGCACAGCAGTGGATTGGAATGTGATAAGAGAATGCCATAAATGTGCAACGCTGTCACCAGTGCTAAAATATAAAACATGTTCTGGATTGTTTAACACTGTTTTGGTTACAACATAATTCCATATGTGTTCTTTCATTTGGAATGTTTTCAGTAGTAATTAATTAAAAAGAGTAAGAATAAAGTAGAATGTGTGTCCAAATGTTCGACTGGTACTGTGTGTACATTGTATATCACCAGGTTTTTTTCTACCATTTCTGTCTGTGTCTGTGTTGAAGATGAGTCTCTGCGTGTATGTGTCCACCCCGGGCCCAGCTGCTGCACCAGTAAGATGGAGGACAGCTACATGGTGGCTGTTCGCAGCGAGACGCAGCAGAAGATACGCTCCTATAGCTTCGAACTCAAATACCTGATTGCTGGACACACTAAGGCCTACCAAGGTGAGGGAACCACACTAAGTTATCTCTGATGTGTACAGTAGCATTAAAATGTGTTTGTACCTGCAGCAGGCTTATTATCAGCTACACTGAACCTCATGGAGGTTATGTGATGGACACATTGCTGACTTTAATAGCACTGGTGATTTTCGTGTTTTAACAGTTTTGTCAAGTGCCTGAACCCTCTTGTCATTCTCACATTGTGTGTTCATCATGAAATAGTTAGTCTGTGTCAGGGTGGTGGTGTGAGGCTAATTTATTTTGTGAGGCGCCACGGTGGCTAGCCAAACAAACAGCTGATGTTCGATTGAGTCTTTGAGAGAGCAAACTCTCAGAGGGAGCAGCGGAAAACTTTGTTACAACTTTCTGCTCTCTTTCTGTGTCTGTCTGTCTCTGTCTATGCAATAATCAGGTTTTGTTCTTGACCAATGAGAGAGCTAGGGACAGAGAATGTTTACATTCAGTGCGTATCCGCAGCAAAGTGTTGTTGCCGTAGGCAACAGCCGGTCTCTAACGGGCTGCTCTGAATAGGAGGAAGAATACTCTGCTTGTCCACTTGTCTCTCATCGCTATTCACCGGTCTGTGTGTGAGAGCGAGAGCTTGTGTGGTGATGTGTGTATGTGCACATCCACTCGCAGTGTGCAGATTATGAGAGGGGTAGGATTGATGAAACCTAGTAGACAGACACGGCAAACATACACCTCTGTGATTTCTTTTTCTGTGTTTCTGTCTCTCCTCCCCTGCTCCAGTGCGTTCAGGCTCTGTTTCAGCTGCTATTTATGCTCAATAGATGACTGAATCATTCATGGGTGAAATTAATGGGAAACACCGACACACAAAGAAAGGTTGAATAAGGCCAAACAAGTCAGAGGAGACAAAGATACAATTTGCTGTGGTTATATGAGTCTTGATTTCCTCAGATGCCATTAAAGCAATATATTTCAACTAAAAATCTATGAACTGATTCAGTATTGTATAAAAAGAACCATGCTGTGAAGGCAGCCTGTAACTCTATAGTACTTTATGACGTCTTCATGATCATTAATTGGGTTATATTGTTTGTTCTTGATGCTTAAATAGACCGTTACACGTGAAGAATTACATGTTAATGACATAACGTTGACTATGTGTGAAGTTGTTCTTCCCTCTTGGAGCAGGCTCTCTCTGTGGCTGAGCTGTGGAGGTGTCGTGAACTGCAGTACCATCAGTGTCCACAGGGGTTGGCTCCAAAAGTGAGCTACGTAATCAAAGTGGGCAATGACCCATTAAGTGAAGCTCATGCGGAAGTAACTTAAAGTTGTAATACCGCCAATGGCCATTCACTTCTTCCTGGAAATACTGAGGGAATAAATTTTGTCATGAGTCAACATGGTGTCAAACATTTTATTTGGACCCTCTAATAAGTGATGTGGTGGTCCATCTTTAACTTTTTTTATTCAGACATTACAGCAAATTATCCATCAAATCACTGCTGTGCTGGGGTTTGATTGGCATGTCATTATGGTAACTTACCAGCAGAGTCGGACTGAGTCAGACCTTCATATCTTCTGTTTATTCAAAAGAGCATAGTTTTACCTGAGATATGCTCAACTGCAGTCGTGGTTCAGTATTTACTCTACTTACATTACATTAATTTTCTACAATGGCGTTCCACTCGCTACATAATTTCTTTTTTCTCGCTAAAATAATTGAATTAGCTGCAACAATTTGTTGTAACTTCCGTTATAGATAAAAGCAGCTTAAGCAGAGTTAGAGTTCCCTTAACCGTGTTGCTTACGATGAAAAATGCATATTTATGCTTCGAGAACCATCTGCCTCGAGAGGCCATCTTGTTTTTCCCGGGGAAAAGTAGTAGTGAATCAAGAGAGGGAGCTAACATCAGCTGACCAGTGTTGCATTGTGGGACTTTGACTTTTGTACCAGTAATCAGCGGTTTATCCACACCGGTGTGTGTCCCGATGGGATTTTGAGTTATTGTGCATTGCGCATGTGTTAATTGCATTAAAATCTTTAATCTATTATATTATGCAAATGTATTAGTCTGCGTCAATGCGTTAATTTTGACAGCCCTAATATATATTTATATTTATACAGTTATAGTTTACGGTATTTATTAACATCTAACTGCCTCACTGATTTTAGTTCTGTGTACTCTGGTAGCCAAGGAATGACATTTCATTGCCAAAATTTACTGTTGTGTTTCTGTGCAATGACAATAAAGAAAGTCTAAGTCTAAGTCTAGAGCCTAAGTTACACCCACTTCTGTCCACCTCTCTTCTGGGTAGTGGGACCTAACTTCGGAAAAAAAGACTTAACGGTCAATGGCAATTGGCAGATAGTTTTCTGATTCTGACTGAATTAAGCCATCATTTATCTAAAAGACAATTTTATAGGTCAAGAAAGTAACAGTTTTTAGCACAAATGGTGAAATTTCAGTTAGTTCTTGGGTGTGTACACTCAGTGGACTTTCCCATCTCATTTGATGCCTGTCACTACACCAAAATGGCCGCTACACCAGCAAATCTAACCTTGTTCTTCAGAAATAAAGCAAAAGAAGTGAATGTTGTTCCAGGTCTGCTTATGTTGAACTGCAGAGGTTCTTCAGCAGCTTTGGACAGATTGCAGAGAAGTTGCAATATCACATTCGTGAGTTCCTGTTTGTAGTCTTTATAATTATGTATTTCACAATCTTACTTCTCAACTGTTCCATCACTGTTACAGCAAACTGGACCTTTTTATTTTTCAGTTTATCTTTTAAATTCACAGACATCATGTGTGTAAATGGTGGCATAATTCAGAGTTGAGAATCAGAAAATTATCTGCTATTTGGCATTAACTGCAACATTCTACCTCTGTGAACTCTATGGGGGTGAATTTTTTATAACTACCCCCATATAAATGACCCAAATGCTGATAGCACATAATTAAGGGCATAGCTGCTTTGATTGACAGGTGTGTCTGAGCCAGAGGTCTTCATTGTTTCATTCAAACCACCTCAGCTCAACTCAGACTTCTCATATGAGTTCATTTCTGGACTGCAGTGAGCAGGCAGTAGTGCCAAAATAACATTGCCCAGGGGCACCTCATTTGAGCTTCCACACAGCTTTTTAAAATCCTATGGGTGGTATTCATCTTTTCTATACAGGTGCAGTCTATAAGCAAAATATCTACAGGCCTAGCTTTAATATATGCACTTTTGTTACATAATGAATTAAATTAATTTTGAATGAACCCGATGTTCTTAAACAGCTGAGCTGATTCTCAGAGGATCGTCTCTAGAGCACAGTGATTATAACCCACTAGAGAAACTGAGACATGCCCAGAGTGGTTGTAGCTCTGTTTACACCCTGGGAATGACTACACTCTGTGTGTATGAATGTGTGTCTGCTTGTGTGTGTGTTACTCTGTAGGACCCTATTGCCCTCTCCTCCACACTGCAGCTGTCACCCAATCATAGAGGGTAAAGAGCCAGTCACATGACTCCAAAGTAGTCTCTGACATGTCATTTGATGCTGACTGTATTTCAGTTTCCAGAGCATGGGCATGCAAACACATTCAAGTAAGACATTCACCCTGTGTGTTTCATCCCTGGTGAGGCCTCATCTGCAAACCACTATTTACTGCACTCATAGTGACTTCATTCATTTCCATCTGGATGAAACTCTGCATGGCTGTGGCCTTAACCCTACTGGACAAACATTATGCTTTTCAAGACTGTTTAATTTTTTTAAGATGAACTGCTTAATTAATTGAAGCATCATTTGGCTGCAGCTGTTGTAGTGAAATACAAAGCTCCACAAACACGCAGAGTAAATGACAGCGACCTGGTGAAAGTCACAGATAAACAGGCTTCTGTCTGTCTTTCGCTACCAGTTGCCAGTGTGTGTGTCAGAATGCCACCACGTTGACATCACCCTTTAAAGATGGAAAGCTTCAAACACAGACACACACACTGAAACAAATTGTACTTTATTAGACCCTGTTAAACATAGGAAGCACAGTGGATCATGACATACTGCCTCTCATTATCACCTGTCTATAGATAACAGAGTAGTGAAAACGAGCTTGGAGATGAATTAAGTTGTGGGCTATTTTGGTTTGTATGCATCAGGATAAAGTCAGTCCAAGGTCAGTGAGACAGAGACATACTGCCCTGACATGGAAATGACATACATTACATGCATTCAATTTATTGCTGTACGTGCCTCCATTTTCAATTTTATATCTAGATACACTATATATGAGTTATTGTAGACAATTTACATACAGATTTTATTCAGAGACTGTAACCCAGTGCACTAAAAAAATCCATCTATGATTTATCAATCCGGATTACATCCTAGTCAAGCAAGCAGTAGAATTCCTCTAAATTTGCATGCATATGGGACATAACTGTTCTGCTACCAGTGCTGTGAATTTTTATTGGTTTGTTGGACATATTAATTCTCCAGCTTTTTTTAGAACCCTGAGGACGCTAGATTTTTAGGTCACTATTTATGTTATGTGCAGTGTATAGTCGTATGAAAAAGTTTGGGCACCCCTGACAATTTCTATTATTTTCAGAGGTTTGGATCAGCAATTTCATTTTGATCTATCAAATATCTGATTGAAGTTTTTTGGATGAACAGAAAATGTGCACTATGCATCAAAACAAAATAAGACAAGTGCATAAATTTGGGCACCCCAACAGAAAAATCACATCAATATTTAGTAGAGTCTCCTTTGGCAAAAATAACAGCCTCTGGGCACTTCCTATAGCCTCTAATGAGCGTCTGGATTCTAGATTATGGTATTTTGGATCATTCGCCCTTACAAAACATCTCCAGTTCAGGTAGGTTTGATGGTTGCTGAGCACGAACAGCCTGCTTCAAATCATCCCGCAGATTTTCAATGATATTCAGGTCTGGGTACTGGAATGTCCATTCTAGAACATTGTACTTGCTTCTCTGCATGACGCCTGAGTAGATTTTGAGCTGTGTTTTGGGTCGTTGTCTTGTTGAAATATCCAGCCTTGGTGTAACTGGAATCTGCTGATATTGAGTGGCATCCATGTGACCCTCAACTTTAACAAGATTCCCAGTACCAGCACTGGTTACACAGCCCCACAGCATGATGGAACCTCCACCAAATTTTACTGTGGGTAGCAAGTGTTTTTCTTAGAATGCAGTGTTCTTTTACTACCAGTGTTCTTTTGCTACCATTTTTGGATGACAGAGATAGGCAGAGACGTCAATATGGCTCCTTGTTTGAGCTTCCAAGC
Organism: Pseudamia nigra; assembly: GCA_029823295.1. Classification (NCBI taxonomy): domain Eukaryota; kingdom Metazoa; phylum Chordata; class Actinopteri; order Kurtiformes; family Apogonidae; genus Pseudamia; species Pseudamia nigra. Next base: position 19,678 of record JAQQAE010001532.1, read on the forward strand.
AACTCTTCAGAAAATTCAGAAATGAGTGACATCACGGAGGGTTTGTTTGTGTGTTATTATTAATTTTATAGTTGTAACCCTTTGTTCACACTTGAAAGAGATTAAAAAAAACCCCAGTGGCAGTCAAGGTATTGTCACTGGTGGTACTAGTGGTAGAGCAGTTGAGCAGCATTGATGAAAACTGTTAGCTGCACAACAAACCAATCCAGGCCACCACTGTAACATCAGCCTGATCTGTTCATTTGGATGGAACTCATCATTTATTGTTTGAATTGTGGCCCAAGCATCAAGTAAATTAAATCCCCAAGGGCCTGATATTGCCAGTTGGTCATTTTAAATTAGAAAACAAACTAGTGCAAAAGATGCTAAAGAAGCCTTGAATATGTTTAACTTTGCTCATAGTTTGTGAATAGTAAGCAATTACTACTGCTATGCTGAATATTAAATGCTTATTTTTTTCTTTTTTTTCAGAGACCTTTGAATCGCTGGTGTCCTTCACATCCAATCTGACCAGTACTCTTTTTGACAGTGCCTACTCTGCCTTGGCATCCGACTGTCGCGCTCTCGTGTTTCAGCTGTTCAGTGACATCAAACGGCATCTTTCCGGAGATGTTAATTCTTCCCTGGAGAGAACTGTACATCGGTTCTACAATGACCTTTTTCCGCTGGTTTACCGTCGCCTGCTCAATCCTGGATTCGGCCATGTGCCTCCCCAGTCCTCTTCCTCACTTCCTAACAGTTACGATGACTGTCTGTGGATGACACGGCAAGATGTCAGCCCTTTCGGACCTCATCCTCGCTTCCTGTTTAGCAGCCTCTCCCGTGCACTTGGGGTGAGCCGAGCATTGACCCGGCTGCTCAGACTGGCTGGAGAGGTGGTGAATGCGACAGAGAAAGCCACATTGTCCAGAGAGTGTGGCCGGGGCTTAGTGAGGATGCAGTACTGTTCACATTGCAGAGGGCTGACACTGATACGGCCCTGTACTGGACTGTGTGTTAACGTTATGAGAGGATGTCTGGTACGTTTTCTACCTGCAATTCTCATGTTCATGTCTTTGTACATTACCAGTCAAAAGTTTGGACACAACTTCGCCTTCAGTTTTGTTTTTTCTTCATTGTTTATTATTTTCATCATTGTACATGAATACTGAAGACATCCAAAGTGTGAAAGGACGTCCTCTAGCGGAAGAGAAAAACCTCTAGCAGAACCAGGGCTCTGGGTAGGCAGCCATCTGAATTGACCAGTTGGGGTTAGTAGACAGAGGAGAGACAAAAGAAAAGAGTAGACATAGAGCAACAGACAGCACAGACACTGGACGATACAGACAACCACTAGACCTGTCCACAATCAGAAACCACACAGAACATTTAACTCCAGAGCCTGATAGACATTTATAAAAAATATGGAGAGAGAAAGCACAAAATTACAGGGAAGAAAGAGAGTTCCTAATGTATTATAGATGACATGGAATAAAGAGCAGGGAGGGACAGAGAAACAGAGAGAGTATCACAGTCCCCCAGCAGCCTAGGACGATGCTGCAGAACTAAGGGAGGGTTCAAGGTCACCTGACCCAGGCCTAACTATACTTTGTTACAAAATAAAGTCTTAATTCTAGCTTCAAAAGCACAGAGAGTGTCTACATCCTGGACCCAGACTGGGAGTTGGATTTTGGTGTACTTAAGCCAGCAGTTGTCATGTCATATCCATATTATGACAACAAACATATAGTTTACACAAGTAAAAAGAAAAGACAGTCCATGATACTTTAAGACGTGAAGGTCAGTCAGTCAGTCTGAAAAAAAAAACAACAACAAACAAACTTTGAATGTGTCCTGAAGTGCAGTCACCAAAACCATCCAACGCCATTGAGGTGCTGTAAACTTCTGGTTTCTGAGGCTGATCTTCATTTCCTGGGATGGTCCTCATGGGAATAATGATGACAATAATAAAAATAAAGGAAAAGGTGTGTCCATTCATTTGACTGGTTGTGTTCTTTCAGTTGTAATATTATTTACAGTACATATATTATCATATTCACTTTATGCAATTGCATACTTGTAAGTACTACTACATTTTACACACTGGATTCTTGTTTCGAGTACAGTCATATGTATTTTGACTTTGTAGTCACACATATGCTTTTGTTGCTATGTTATATGTATTGTAGTATTTCTTATCCATTTTGTTGTATACCATAACATTCTGTTTGCGTCTTCTACCGCTCAAAGCCACTTTCATTTTGAGACAGACAATTAAAAAGAAGCCAGGAGGATTTGGCGGTGTTTTCCTAGCACCCAGTTTAAAGTATGTAAAATTACTTTATTAGCTCCAAGAATCCAAAGTCATATTTACTGAACTAACGAAGAATCGCACGGTTTGTACAGTTGAAAACTTTCTAGGGTGGAAAGAATTTCTAATGAAATGCCCCATCTGTGTGAACCACTTCAGTAAGGCAGAGAAGGAGAAAAATAAGCAGTTAATAAAGAGAGAGAGAGTGTGCCATGGAGCAACAACTTTTTGTGACAGAAAACAAAATGATGCATGAAATCTTGGTCATATTTTTACATTATCGCTAATCTGACACCGTATTTGGGTCAACAGATGAAAAATGTTTTCATTTCTCTCATTTTTCTTGTTTGTCGAGTTACTGCACTTTGCACAGTCCTCTCATTTCTCTTGATTTTCTGTGCACTTTTTTTTTTAGGTCGGCATATCAGAGCTTGGTGACTCCTGGGCGAGTTTGGTGGTATTGCTCCAGCGGTTAGCCACCACTTTAGCAACCAGCAGCAACCACAACAGCATGGAGCTGGCTCTGTTAGCCATCCGAAACCACGTGAACGATGCCATACTGCACGCTCAGCTGCACGGGCCACGGATCACAGCTACAGTAAGGACCAGTCATGTATCAAGTTTGGCTGCTGAGTATAGAGTTACAGTGCCTATGGCCAAAAAAGTAAAATACTAAACAAAGAGACAATAATAAATACTCTTTATTTAAGTCAAATGAAAAAAAAATGGAAATACAGTATGTGTTTAAGTTTTGTTTTAAAGATATGCACAAGAGTACAGGCTTTGTTTTAACATTGAGAGGGACATTAGTTTGGCATGTGTGGATCCTCATGAAAATTCTGAGCATTGAAGCCTAAATTTTCAGTCTCGTGGTGAATTGTCAATGCATCAATCTGTAAATTCATAACGGGAACAAAAAAAATGAACAAAATAAGCAAGAAAGTGAACCAAATCAAAGGGAAATGAATGAACATATCCCAAGATGTGCAAAATTATCAACCAAATGAAAAACGGACCAACAAAATCAATAAAATAGTTAATAAAACGACCAAAAAAACCTAAATGACTGAGAAAACTGACAAAAAATGAAAAAGATTTATATAGCAGGGTTTATTAGAGACCTGGAAGTTACAGATCATCTAAATGTAAACTAAAGCCCCCGGAAATATATGCAGATGGAGGTTTATAGTACATAAGACAGATGGATGTTGAGAGAATAACTGACAGAGACATTATTGCATGAATTATTAAAAAATTGGGGTGATGACATTTTCAGTCTTGTGGTACTTCCAAACAATCTGGAAAATAATGCCACTTATTTTAAGCCATGTAGGTCAGTTTAGTGAAATACAATCATAATTACACTTTATTATTAGTTGATAATGTGTGAGAAAAATTATGACTCAGCCACACAATTTGAAATTTTTGACAGGTTCATTTTTGTTCATTTGTCTTCTTTTTGTATCTATTTCAGTTCACGTATATGATTGTTTTGTTCATTTTTTGTGCTTTTTTGTTGCTTTCTTCACTTTCTTCTTGATAGTTTTGCTCATTCCCTGTATTTGTGGTTCATTTTTCTTCTTTTTGCCTCTAATTTGATGCTTTTTCTTGATTGGTTTGTTAATTTTTTTTGTTCTTTCTGGTTAACTTTAAAATTTTTTTTATTGTTTTAATCATTTTGATTATTTTGTTTATTTTTCTTCTGATTTTGTTCCTTTTTTCTTCATCTTTTGATTGTTTTGTTCATTGGGCTTCTAATTTTGCTCCTATTTCGCCTTCATTTGTTCACCTTTTCTCCATTTTTTTCTCATTTTGTTCACTTTTATTGGTTTTACTGTTTTGTACATTTTGCATCTTATGTTGCTCCCTTTACTTGATTATTTTGTTCATTTCAAGTCAAAATACTCACTGTCATATTGCATTTTGTTTTACTTTTTGCCTTCATTTTTAAATTCCAATAAATGCACCGTCACCATCTAAACTGGCCTTCGTCATATACAGCAATGATAAAGTCATTTGAATACTGGACAGAGTGTGAGGAACCCTTTCAGCTTAGCAGTTCAGTTTCCTCACAAAAGCCTTGCACCTAGATGGGCTAAAAACAGACCCATTCCTCGGAGAATGTGGGGTTTCCCTCCAGTCTCTGTGCATGTGTGTGTGTATACGGGCGTGAATACAGATCCAGAGCCAGACATAAACTGTGGTTGGCTGGACAACGGATACCCAGAATGCAGCTTGGTTCAGAGTGATGAGAAAGTTTCTGTGGCTAATCTCTGGACAAACAGTCGACGCACAAACACATGCATGCGAGCACACACTGAGAAAGACACAGAGAAGCTGTCCAATCCTTCAAGAACATTGTGGACTTAGAGTAGATTCCTGAGAGGTAAACAAACACACACAAGAATAATCACACTGCTAATTGTCGCTGCTAAGAAGACACCACTTCATTAAATATTTGACCACACTTCTTATTGATTTGACAACTAAACTCTCAGGTATTTGGTGCAACTTTTCCAAGTCTACAATAAATGCGACATGAGCTGTATTTTCTTTGAGCCATTACCACCCTCGCCTTGTCTAGACGCTTCTTGCATCAGAGTTAATATCCTGCCGAGGTCTGCAGGAAATGATTTGCCTTCCACTAAAAAGCAGTTGCATCAGCCTTGGCAAATAATAACCCCCTAATTAGAGCTGGGTGATGTTGCCAAAAATATTCTCAGAATAAAAAAAGTTCTTATCAGTCAGTATCAATAATTATGAATTATACAAATGTCAAATAATTGCTTTACTCAAATTTAGAGGCACATGTTTCGTCCTCTGTAAATGTTGCAGAAACTACATGGTTATTTGTGGTTTCAATTTGTTTATAAAAGGTGCAACAAGACAAAATGCCATAAAAGATGCAAAAAAAAGCGCTGATACAAAGATGACATACAGCAAAAACAATAGCTGGGTTTCCATCCAAAGTAATTTCAAAGCAAATTTTCAGAAACTCAAAAAAAAATGAAATGCGCGTCTGTGTTCATCAATTACCTTTTGCCAATCTTGGGAGGTGCTTTACCACAGCAAACAGATGGGGGTGCTAGATTTTAAGCCTGGTACTGGTGAATGGATTTGACGTCATTAAAAAAACTGTTGGTCTGAAGCTATCTCCTTTGGGTTTGGGTTAGGGTGGG
>JAQQAE010001533.1:0-25140 GCA_029823295.1 Pseudamia nigra
AGGTTTCTGTCCTCCCTGAACTCGCCTTAGGACACCTGCGTTACCGTTTGACATGTGTACCGCCCCAGTCAAACTCCACACCTGCCACTGTGCCTGGAGTGGGTCGCGCCCGGCAGGTGGCTGGGCGCTTAACGCCAGAAGTAAAAGCTCGTTCAGGGCTCGCCTCCCCACAATGTGACACGCAAACGTGTTGGCACCGACACATTCGGTGTTAAAGGGTTATCCCGAGTCGTCGTGAGGTCAAAGTAACTTTTCTTCCTTTCAATTGAATAGTCAGCTAGCTAATTTATTCAGAGCAAACCCTTTTAGCGATCAAGATGGCGAAAAGAAAAAAATATGAGAAGTATCATACACTTCAGCACGAATGGACAGAGGAGTTCGCCTTTGTGGACAGAGCAGGTTTTGCATTGTGTCTAATATGCAATGATAAAATTTCATCGATGAAACGGTCAAATATTAAGCGACACTTCGACACATGACATGCTACATTTCCATCGAAATATCCATGTGAGCAGTCATTCTCACATCTGAAAAATATCAAGATCACGTTTAACAGATGAAAACCTCAACACCTGTGTGAAGCTTCATCTCACCGCGTATCAACCCGACGATAAGGCCATTAGCAAAAGCATCCAACACCAGAAGTCGCATTAACGGTACAAAGTATTTTATTTATTATCGGTTTGCTTCAGTACCACAACGTTATTAAAAAGAATAAAGTCAGAGACTTATTATACTCTTAAATTGTAGGTTTTACTTAAAAATTCACACATTTAGTTGTATTTAGTGTTAAAAATGTTATATGGCTCTCATGGAAATACATTAAAAAATATGTGGCTTTCATGGCTCTGTCAAACAAAAAGGTCACCCCTGACATAATATGTCGAACAAAACACAAATCAACAACAAAACTATCTACGATGACACAAAGTGCAGAACAGTTGTAATAAATATTATATAATGTGCATGTGAAACACCCTTTGAGTTGGACGTCTGATCAAATTAGTCTTCTCACTATTAGTTTGTAGAGTAAATAGAAGCAGTACTCGAGTAATACTGTTATGTAACAATTATAGTCACTCAAGTTGAAGTACAAGTAAGAGTACATTTTTGATAAAACAATAATACTTTAACTCAGTTACGTTTGGCCACAACTCAAAGAGTAGGAGTCAAAAAGCTTGAAATGAACAAAAGAAAAACAATTTTTTTAAAATGAACAAAACAAGTAAATTGAAAGCATGAATAAGCTAAGCAATTAAATGATCAGGACTTTTAAAAAATTAACAAAGCAAGCAAAAAATAAACAAAAACTTAAATTACATAATGAACAAAACTGAACAAAATAGTCAGGTAAATTGTAAAATATAAAATGTAATAATGACCACAAACAAAACAAGCAACAAAATAAGGCAAAATGAAGTAAATAATCAAGCAAATCAACAAGTGAAAAATCAAGCAACAAAATGAGCAAGAATGATCAAAATGATCGAGTAAGTTAACAAAAAAGAACAAAATAAGCAATGAAAACTGAAGCAAAAAAGAGTCAACGTGAACAAATTAAGTAAAAACAGTTGTTTAAAAAAGAATAAGGTACGTTAAAAAAAATTGATAAATAGCCAACAAGACTGAACAAAAGTCAACAAAGTAATCAAGAAAATAAACAAAAATGATCAAAATGCCTGTTTGAACCCAAACTGTTATGCTGTAATAAATTCCACATTATGAACTTGTTCACTGCTTGAGTAGTTTTGTATGGGACACTTGTTTTACTTAAGAACTTGCTTTTATGAGTACTTCTACTTGAGTAACAATGCTTTTACTGGAGTACTGTTTGTGTGTCCTCTACTCACCTGTGGCTGGTAGTGCTGCATTTTAAATATTGGTTTTTTTTTTTCCTTTCTGGGGATGAAATCACAACAGCGCTGGTATTTTCAGTCATCACCAACTTGCTGAATTCCCCCTCTTGTTTTGCAGTGAGATGTAGCTATAGTAGCACTCGTGAGACTGTCCTGAATTGAAACGAAAGCAAGTGAATATTTGCATTAGTCGGCTCAGCTGCCAGCGCGGCCGTTCTAGCCGAGCGGCCTGTTTCTAATTGTTTAGAACCGTGTGACATTTGCCAGGCTCACAGACGGCTGATGTGACAGCTCACCTGTCGCCACTCGCACTGTCAGCTGCAGAGGTGTCTACCTCAATTTACCGCCTGCCCAGAGCTGAATGAGTGATACATCCTATCACCCCAATATGCAGCATAGTAATGAGATGCTGAATTTGAGAACGACCGTCGTACAGACTGTAATCAGCAGTGACTGGTGACAGATTTGGGTTATAGTAAATGAATTCTGTGACGTCTTGTACCAGTGTCTGGTTTGCTACATGTAGGAATGTTGTCTCTTAATTGAGGTAAAAAGAAAGTCATAAATGGAGTCGTTTCAGATATGTGAACAGCAGACTGGACACATTCTTTGATTGAAATTATAATATAGCCAGTCTAACGCTTGCAGACTTTAATATTGTTATTTGCAAGGGTACTCATATTGGCTTTGTCTGTTGCTGCAACCCTAAGTGAGAGGATTTTAATCTGAAATTATAAGATACTGAGATGTGGATTATTACACTGGTTCAAAACACCCTGTTCTGGTTTGGTGTTATTATAATAATAATAAGTTTTTTACATTTTCTTCAGATCAGATGCGATGAACTCTACATACATAGTTACAAACACACAACAGTATAGTCAACCACAGCTGTGCTTCAGAAGGCTGTACATGGCACTATTTGTAACTAATATTGCACATAAGCATGTAATAGAAAGACACAGGGTAAAAACAATGCTATAAATAAATAAAACTCCATAAAAACTGAACACCAGGATAATAAATGCAAAATTAAATATAATCAGATGTCTTTATTTCCTCAAAAGCTGCATCTTTTTTCAGCCCGTATTTGCATTTTACCCTTTCCAGATTGTTCAGTTGCAGTTTCGTGTGAAAATACTTAGGTCTTTTTATAAACACTTTGAGACCAAGCGCCTTTTAAGCTGCCACCTCCACATTTCACCTGTGCAGGACAGAGACATGACCCACCGGCAGAGCCCATGTGGGGACAGCATGGTGGGGGTCGGAGATGGAGGGAAGGAGGTGGAAGGCTGCGTGGATCAGCTGATGGGTCTGGGCGAGTGCGAGACGGTGTGTAGCAGCTCGGCATTCGAACAGTGGGACTCCTACTGGGAAGACCTCACCAGGTACTGCATGATTATTTTATGAGCTGCTTATTTTTACCCGAAGTTCACCTCAGCACTAAGTCACAGACACAAACTTTCAGAAGCTGGAAGTGTCTTGGAGATAACGCAAGATATTAGTAGAATTTGACATTTTTAATGGCCAGTAAACTGAGAAAAGAGATGTTTACTGGAGACATGAAAAATGCATAGCTAGTGTTTTACGCCAAGATAAAACACACAAAAAGAAATGTCCAGTGTCCAGGTTACATTTTCCCACAGTGTCACTTTGTTCTGAAAGTTTAAAAGATATTTAAATATTTAAAGGCTGAAATAAGACTTTTTTTGTGTGCTGATTCAGTCCGTATTTAAAAAAATTCACAAAACAAGAGCAAACCTGTCGACTTTGATAAAAGTCTGAAGATAAGTTTAAAAAATGAAGTGTAAATCTATGTTTATTGCAATCCTTCAGAAATTACTTCATAGAGTATTTGAAGTGAATGAGAAAATAACCAACAAGTACAAACTATAAAATTGTGCGGGTCTTGTAAGGGGAATGGGGTGTTTACAGGTCCTTAAAAGTCTTAAATCTTACAAACAGTAAGACCTAAAAGTCATCAAAACTGGTTTAAAGCTCAGATTTTGTTCACGTTTTGGGTCATTTCAATATTTTTTGTTCAATTTGTGGATTATTTTCTTCATTTTTGTTCATCCTGTTGACTTTTATTTTCGTTTACTTTGTTTTGTATGTAATTCTTTTTGTTTTGATTTCCTGTCTTGCTTATTTTATTCATTTTCAATCTTTTTTGGTGAATTTATGAGTTATTTCACTCATTCTGTTCCTTTTCTTGATTAATTTGTTCATTCTTTGTTAATTTTTGTCCATTTCTTTGAGGTAATTTTGTTTATTTATTGCTTTTTTTTTCAGACGATATGTATTTTTATATAAAGTTGAATCCCCAGTTTATGATCTTATACATAAAGAACAAACTATTTTTTTAAAACGTTACATGTGGATTTATGTACATTTAAATAACATGCTGATATTACAGAGTAACTGTCCAAAATCCAATCTTAAATGTGGTGAAAAATGCTCTTAAAAAGGTCGTAAAGGCAATAAATTCAAAAGTCTGATGCCTGTAGACCCCCTGGGGAAATGGTTTTTTACCTGAGAAGGGACATGGGTTTAATCATTTATCAAAATAGGTACAGTTAATCAACTTAACATTGCAGCTGTAGGTCTGAAAATTAATTAAGCAGTCAGTCTTTCCCTCTTTAGTTGAATGAACAGTTTAATATAATGAGCAGAGTCTTGGCTGTTTTAATGTGTGCAGAGGACGAATGGCTTTCGTCTCCTGCAGAATGTGTGTGAGGTGTGTGATGGACAGGTGCACATGTTGTGACCAGTGATCACTGTGGCAGATCGTCTTGGTTTGACACATATTGTGAGTTGAACTGGGTAGAGAGTTTGCTTGAAGGCAGAGAGCAGTTTTAAAGGCTACTCAACACCAAAGCAGCTGGTTGCCGCAGTCTCCGGGGCTCTCAGGTGATTCCTGGCCTGCAGCTATCCCGGCGCTGCTCTGCCAAAATAGTCTGTGCTCAGTGATGTTGAGTGGCAGCTGAGAGCAAGCTATTAACATTAAGGTGAAACGGTTCAGGCTGGAGCAGGAAATCTGCTGTAACAAACAGCGTTATTGAGGTCATGTTTAAGCAGAAGAGACAAAAAATAAAAACTGAGTGTTTTCTTTTTTGGATGATGAGTCAGCCTGTTACAGCCATGACTGTCCACTTCAGTCCAGCGATAGTGCTGTGTGGAGCATGTTTCTGGGTCAGAAGAAGTCATAATCTGTTTACGTCTGTAGAGGGACTTCATCTTTTTTTTGCTGTTGTTTCTCCAAACAGCAGATTTATTCATCTGGAAAGCTTTCTTCCATTAAGAGATTAAAGCAGTCATTGTCTGCGTGGGTGTCAAAATTAAACCTCCCAGATGTAGACCCAAGATACATTCTGAGCTCTCCATTTTCCTCTGGGAGCTGCTTTGGCATAGATGAGATCTGACTTTATTCAGGCTTCTTCACTTAAACATGTAAAAGAAAATATGGAAGGAAATAACTGAACAGATTCAGCTCACCAAAAGCAGTCACACCAATGCTTATAAGTGTAAATTGGTTGAAATTGAAGACATTATTGTGAAGTGAGATTTCACTGGTCTCCACTAGATACAGCCTCCAAAAGCCTGGGTCCAACTATCTCTTATAAAACTTCAGCTTCTCCGTAAAGATCTCATTTGGTTGTGTGGACCCTCTAATACATGTTGTGAAGACTCATGGAGTTTCTGTTTAGTGAATCAAATGGGGATTAATCTACTGTAGAGTGAAATGTTTATATTCACAAGAACATTGATGAATTTACTTATGCAAATGTTTAATGGAATTTACTGTTGCGTGACATTGATATTACTGCTGTCAAACACAACTGTGAATGTTAACATTTTGTAAGCATATGAAATTTCATGGCCAGTGGTTTTTGCTGTTTTGTCAGAAATTGGTGGGCATGTTCCCCCTCGCTGTTCCCCAACTCCGTTTTTGTAGACTTTGTTGTCCAAATGTGGTCAGCATATGACAGAAAAAGATAACTCAAGGCTTCAAAATAACAGACCAATAATCAGTGAGTTATGTCAGAGTGGCTACGTGCAGTTATATAAAGTAAACTCAATGTTGTAAAAAAAAACAAATTATTTTTAATCAGCAGTTGCTCTGTTAGACCGAGTGACTAAGGATGCATGATTAAAAAAAAAAAAACAACATCCAGTGATTATGTTGCTTATTACGGGCAATCAAACACAGTTATTCAAGATAGAATTGAACATCTTGGCCTAAGAATTACTCACTTTTAAAATGAGCTGGAATATCTTATTAAGACAACAGTAGATATATTTGTTTTTATGATTTTAGAAAAATACTCTACATTTTCCAAAAAAACTAGAGTTTTATTACTCTCTTGACATCATTACTTTGTTTCTTCAGTGTGCATGTTTAAGGTCAGTATTGCAATAACTTTATGTCAATGTGTTCGACAGATACACACGGTTGGCCAGCTGTGATATCTGGGGCACCAAAGAGGTGGATTTCCTTGGATTGGATGACTTTTCTAGTCCATACCAGGATGAAGAGGTGATTGGCCGAACCCCGACACTGGCTCAGCTCAACAGTGAGGATTCTCAGCCCGTCTCTGAGGCACTTTACCCCCCTGATCTGACCCTGTCTGCCCTCCAGTCTCAGCCTCAGCAGCTTCCTGTTCATGGTAAGAGACCCCCTGTCTCTGGACAAGGCTCTGTGAGGCCAACCCCAAGTTCCACATCCTCTTCACGTTCGTCACGCAGCCTTCTCCCAGACTTTCCAGAGGGTCCACAGAAAGCCACCAGGCCTGTCCCCTCCAGCACTGAGACAATGTCCAAGACCCAGAACCTCCTCAGTCTGAGCCAAGACCTCGTCCAAGCTCAAACGAAGCACCAGGGGTGGGGAGCGAAGATGGCCAGCTCCACCTCCACCTCCCACAACACTGACTTTGTTCGGAAGGCTAAAGTCCGTGTGAGTGCTGTACATAAAACTCAGCCTGACGTGATCACCCAGACACCTTTTGAGAGGGCCGATCCCCCTCTACCCCTCTCGCAGCCCAGAGATGAGAAAGCCTCCACCTCCAGTAGTGGTACAGGACTTCCGCACATTTCATCGAGTGGCTGTGGTAGCTTTGAAAGGAGGGCAGAGGGCGCAGTAAAGCGAGAGATACCTGCAGGTTGGTCTGCCACTGTGCCTCAGCTGGTTGAGGCGAGTCAGGCTCTAGAAGGCAGCACCTCCAGCCTTGTGAACAGTGGCGATGGTGTGGCCGGGGCTAGCGGTGGCACCAGCAGCGGTGGAGTTCTGGTCGTTGAGAGCAGCGAGAAAAGCAAAGAGGAGGAACATAACTATTCTCTGTTCCTGACCCGTAACAGACTGGCTGGCAGAGCCCACTCCCAGCTGGAGGAGGAGGAAGAGGAAGCAGAGGAGGAAGAAGAAGTGGAAGAGGAGGATGGCGAGGGATTGGAACTCGATGATGAAGATCACGATGAGGGATTCGGCAGCGAGCATGAGCTGTCTGAGAATGAGGAGGAGGAAGATGAGGAAGAGGATGAAGACTATGAAGCAGACAAAGACGATGACATGAGCGATGCCTTCTCTGAGCCAGGTATGAACCGGCCATTTTCATTGAAACCAGTCATTAGCCATTTTATGTAACTGTCAAGTAGATTTGAAGCAAACTTTTAAAATGTCATAAAAACATTGAATTCGGTACGTTTTCATCAACCCATGTGGAGAAAAATAAATCATTAGCAACTGAATTTTACAACAGTGTTGCTCCCATACAGAATTGGTCAAAATTGCTTGAAACAACACATTACAATGGAACAGAGAGCTGATTTTTTTTCTGCAACATTTACATTTGTCACATTGTTATTGCACATACATTATAGATATCTGAATATGAAAATGCTGCTGCAACCAATGTGATAACATACACATAAACACGTTGAAACCTCTCTGAATATTTCACTTTTTTAATGATCTTGTGCTGTTTTGGTCTTCCTTCTTCCTGTCTGTTTTCCTTCTTTTTTTCCTGTTTCCTCCTCAGGCTGTGACATGGAGCTGATGGAGGACATTAAAGGTCTGACAGCGGGGGTCTCCAGTCGGAAGAGAGGAAAGCGCCGGTACTTCTGGGAGTATAGCGAGCAGCTCACCCCCTCCAAACAGGAACGTATGCTGAAACCATCTGAGTGGGACAGGCACACGCTGCCTAGCAACCTCTACCAGAAGAACGGGCCTCTGCATGGTATATACACAATATATAGACAAATGATGCTTTGAACAAAATGCACATCTGTTTATGTCTCTTACGTCCCTTGCCTCAATCATAAACAAAAACCTAATCTGTAGAGAATGTAGTGGACACTGTTGCATAAAGACCTTTGTGGTTTTGGATTTTCCACAGCAGCCGTATGTTGCAGTGACTCTGCAGTTTAAGAGATCATAGTGGAAATAATACATACTGTAAATGAAAAGAATGTGTCACTTCTCATCTCACAGGCACAAGCAGTTTTAAAAAAACTTTAGCCATTTCCTCTGCACATATTCTATATTTATTTATTCCTCTTGTTTAGATAAGGTGGTGCAGAGGATGACTCATATTGTATTTGAATAATTTAGTTTTCTGTTTTCCTAAAGTATATAGATCAATTTTATGGCATTATAACTATGCATTATGTTTAGTTTATTCATACAAGAATGAAAATCAACCAGAGTCAACCCTAGTGCACAAAGAATATTGTCATGAAGATTTTTTTTCAGATAACTGTAAAAAAAAAGCTTATATGCAAATGTTCAGTATAGTGTTCCCGCTCTCTTCGTTTTGCACTTTAAGAAAAACCAAAGATGCTTTTGTGAGTGAAGTTTTATTCAGTTTGGAATTAACATATGAAATGGTAAACTGACATAAACATTTGTTACGTAGATTTTATTAAATCTGATGTCAAAGCTACTGTGGACCCTGAGGTAACCAGTTAAGTCATTTTTATATACACCGATCAGCCATAACATGACCATTAACCGCTTACGTGGGTGTTCTAGTTTGCAGTGGATAGTACCACAAATAAAGTGGTCTAGGGATGAACAACTGCACTTCAGTCCAGTTGAGTATTTGTGAAAGGTGTGGTAAAAAAGGGTTAGATTCATGAAGGCCCAAGCTTACAACTTACAGGATTTGAAGCATGTGTCACTATAATGTCTCATGTATTATGTACTGTCAGTTATTACAGCAGCTTTCACAGGTCTGCGAGAGCTCATGTCTTGAGTTTGAGCTCTTCTGGCATCAAAAGGGGAACTGACACAACATTATGGGGTAGTAATGTTTTGTTCTCTTCGATCCTCTACTGGACTGATCCAGTTGTCTTTCCTTCCTCATGGGGTTCTGACTACTGCAGGACCAGGACCACCGAACAAGACCCACATTTTTGGAGATGCTTTGACCCTGTTGTCTTGACATCACAGTTTGTCTAGGTTTTTTGCATCCTAATGCTGCCTAATTTTTTTGTTTCAAATATAGCAGTTATGCTAACTCTGGCATATTTACATCTGTATTTTTTACTGATGTTCATTAATGTGCACTGTCCCTTTTTTAAAAACATTAAATAGACATCAGTGGTCACTTGCACAGTACCCACTCAGGGGTGCCATTGTAATAAGATAGTTGACATTATTACCACTTCACCTGTCTGTGGTTATAATGTTATGGCTGATGAATGTAAAAGTGACTAGTATCTAGAAAACATTTTGCTCCCCCGAATGTCAACATCTGTTGAATAGTTAATGCACAGTGACACTTTAATGCTTCATGGAAACTTTAAATATGCTTTTTGTTCATTGTCATAAAGGAAAGTACATGCTGAAGAAGTCACGCCGCACCGATGTGGAAGACCTGACTCCAAATCCACGCAAGCTACTGCAGATCGGCACCGAGCTCCGCAAACTCAACAAGGTGATCAGTGACTTGACTCCCGTCAGCGAGCTGCCACTCACTGCACGACCACGATCCCGCAAGGAGAAGAATAAGCTGGCCTCCAGGTACAACAACACTTATGCACAGGTTCACTGTAGAAAACCTAAAATATTGGCAGCACAGTTGCGTTTCATTGCTTTATGTTTTCCAGATGCCCTGTAAAAGAATGAGGTGGTTTGTCTGCATGTTTGTGATGTATTTGTACTGTCTTGTGCATTGCAGAGCTTGTCGTTTAAAAAAGAAGGCGCAGTATGAAGCGAACAAAGTGAAGCTCTGGGGTCTCAGCACAGAGTATGGTATGTAACTATTAATGTTCTTTATATTTTATTCGCCTCTACTTCTCAGCTGTCATCATTAAACATTACAATAATAAACAACATTTTACTTTTGATTAATGCATTTTATGTTTATATAGAATGTGTTGATCTGTTTAGAAAAGTGAACTGAAAGGACTCTCTCTCATTTGTTATATAAAAGCTCTGTAAAAGCCATGAAAATGGAAAGCACATTAGCTGTTTGCTCTTACATTTCTTTGTTTGGATAGAGTTACGCAGAGGATGACTCATCATGGATCTGAGTAATGTATGCATGTATTATTCCATAGATCGACTGCTGTTTGTCATCAACACCATCAAGGAGGAAATTGTGGCTCGAGTGGAAGATTCTTGTCCACGTCCAACCAGCATGACGGACACTCTGGAGAAGCTCATCCAGGAGACACTTGGTGAGAAGAACAGCTCATGCACTAACTTTAAAGAGGTTATGAGTTGGCATTTAATCTAGCAGCTCTGTAGAACGACCCTGTAAAATTGCACAGCAGTTTATGAGATTATGTTGACATACTTGCAGTGATTTATTAATCTGCTGATGTTGAGTCAGTTTATGTATTTAACTCCACTCAGAATACAGCTGAGGATTAAAATTTCAGTTTGGCGTTTATGGATGAAAGTAGCTGCAGTTCATCGTGGGGTGAATGTAATTGTATAATTATGTTCCATTGCTGTTCATCCAATATTTAGTTTGAGTATGTACACCATCCGTCAGAAGATTGGACACACCTTTTCCTCATGTGGTTTTTACTTTATTCTTATTACTTTTTACATTATACATAAAAATACTGAAGGCATCCAAACAGTGAAAGAACACGTATAGAATTGCATAGTAAGCAAACAACTCAGAATATGTTTATACCTTAGATCCAAAATAACCACATTTAGCTTTGATGACAGCTTACACACTCGTGTACACGCTCAGCCATCAAGCACTATGATGAGACTAACTGTCATGAGAACCTACTGCAAGATCATTAGAACTACCGGTCTCAAAAAACAAGTCCTTGTGAGAGTCAGTTTTATCATTTGGTAGTTCTGATGATTTTGGCAACTGCACTTGAGACACATTGAAAGGTTTTGAGATTTTCCAGATTGAGTGACCTTCATTTCTTAAAGTAATTGTGGACCATCTTTTCTCTTAACTGTGTTTCTTGCCATGATTGGTACAGGAGTTATAGTAGGAGTAATAGTGCTGTGACTCTGTGTGCACCTCTATCAGCACTGAATATTTCTTTCTTGTCTCTGCAGTTGCATCACCTGTTGCTGGGCAGACTTCAGACTTTGTCAACAAGATCCTGGAGAATACAGGACATGGAGATCCCACCGGCGGACTTGTCGGCTTACGAGTCCCCACCTCCAAAATCTAGATGCCCCACTGTCCACCGAGAGATGTGGACTAAATATTACCACCGTGCTGTCCTGTTGTAACTATGCTCCCCTCTGCATGCCCCTCCAATCCAGAGTACATACACATCGTTAGTCACACAAACACACATACTACCCACTGTGTGTATGTATGTGTGCTTGTTTCAGCCATGCTCCTGTATGGCATATACCCTAGCTTTCTGTCACACTGCGCACAGAATCAGCGCGTCACTATCTCCCGACCCATCACAAGCATCTGTTGGGAAAAGTGTCTCTAAAAGCAAGTGATGGTTAGGTGTATAGCTAATAGCACGTCCTAAATCCACCAGTGATTATTAGATGTGTTAAACGTAGCATTGTGTAAGGTCTAAGCTTCGGGTCGGCTCGGTCATAAGTGTAACCGATGGAGTCTTTTTACACAATTAGGTTTTGGTTGGAATGACAGAGGAAGAGTCGTTACAGGGTGTAAATGCTGAAAAAAATTCCAGTTATAATTTGTCGGAGGTTGAAACTCTCGTAACAAATCATTTTGAGGTTGTTACAGAAAAACTGACCCACTCAAAGCACTTTGTAGAAAATGGCTTTGTTTGCTTCCACAGCTCCAGAGAAGAAAGCAGTGTGCGCCGAGGCGTTACAGGGAGGCAAGAAATATTTTGTATTGAAGGCCTAAATATGTTCATGCCATCCCGTCTCCCAGGTGACCATGCTGTTGTTGAGCATCAATCAACAACTAGTTGCAACAAGAAAACCAGTAGGGGCTGAAATTGCAGATTTATTCTTTAAACAAGAGAAATCCTGCTGGTTTAAACAACAGGAAGTGGTTGACGACGATGCGGAGAGAAAGTGCATATAGTTCGGTGCTTTTTGGCTTCATGCTGGTTGTAACTGGACTGAGTGAAAACGGCCATTTTGCCAGTATGGGAGCAGACTTGTGAGGATGGTGGCGGTGATGAAGGCGATATAAACAGTGATCCATCTCCTCTAGGAACTGTACATATGTGTTTATCAGTGAAACAAGCGTCGTCACCGGCTCCCCTTTTTTGTACAGTAGAGATGACCAGGCTAACAGTTTGGTGTGTTCATACTAGTGTTTGATCAGAGTTCTATTCATTGTGCCTTGTGTATGTATGTGTGTTTCTGTAAGTCTGAGTGTGCGTGAGGGATTGAATGCGAAGTGGTGACTGGTCAGAACTCCCTGAGGTCCAGCAAAGGAGACTTTACACTGAGGGAGGTGATAGGTGAGTGACAGGAAGGAGACACCTGTGGGGTTTGTTGTGTATTTCAGTTGTTTAAAGATATTCTGAATGTACATAAAAATGGAAGCTCTTGTTGCGTGATGCCACAGAGTCTGTGTAATATAGGAGGGCTCTGCAATAGATTACTTATGGTTTTTGGTACTCTGTCTTCGGGGATTGGGGAGGGTTGACCGATATTTTTGTTGAGAGTTACAAAAAATTTGCACACTATATTTTGATTGTTTTTTGTACCAAAGACACATGCAACGAAATGGCGACCAGCCAGTTAAAGTAAGGTTTTGCACAGCTTACCTGACGCCGTATTGAATGTAAGAAATGTGGGAGGGTCAGGGAACTTCATAGAACTGTGAAATTAGCTTGGGTCCAATTCTGTACAGAAAAGGAACATTCATTCATTTTTTATTTTATTCTAAACAAAATCATCCCATCTCTGGGCTTGTCCAATAGATTAGTTGCTTAGGAAGCACTTCATTCCTCTGATTCCCTCCCTTCACATGCTAATTGTGTTAAAGGCGCTAAAACCCAGAGCGCTAGTAGATAAGCTATGTTACATTTTTGCTTGTTTGTCAAAACGTCACCGACAATAACCACAATGTTATGTACCTGTGTCACTTGTTTGATTTCTGTATGTAGACAAGGTTTAGTTCATCAACAAAATATTAACTGAATTGTGTTTAAAGTACTGTATATAGAAACATTAATGATATATCTATCAAGTGAAATGCCACTTTTCATGACAATGGATTCATTTTAAGCATGACACATTTCTAAAGCCTATCCTTATGTTGAGAAACTTAGAGGAAAAAAAAACATAAAAACCAAAAAAAAAAAAGAAGTTATTGTTATATTTTTGTATCTTAGCTGCCTGTTAGCTTTCCTGAAGGTATGGAATTATTTGTTGGTCAGGGTTTTACAATTCTCCAAACAGAGAAAAGGAGGAAAAGAAAATAAGAGACACGTCATACAGATAGTTTGATAGAAGAGCAAAGCTTGACCCCTCCTGTCTGCTGACAGAGCAAGAAACACCAGATGTATTTTTGAAAAAACTATGACAGTGAAGTTGTTTGAAAGCATTTGAACGAGGACACGCTGCCTGTAGTGAGGACAGGGCACGATGTGTGGATTCAGTTGCAGTGTTGTCACAGATGCTGTAAGAAAAGCCAAAGCCATTTGAGTCTGTTTTCGATTGATATGATTCAGCACTGTGTATTGTTTACATTGACGCAGCAGCCCCTGTGCAACTTTTTGAGCAACACTCCAACGATGTCAGCAAAGTTGAGGAAAATCAAACATCTTGACTTTGAGCCAAAAGTTGAATAAATTATTTTCCAAAATGGGCTTCAGAGGTGCAACAAATCTTTATACACATTATCTCTCTGTTAAACAGGTTTAATTCAGGCTTGTAGATCTTAACATTTCTTTAAATTTTCTTCAACAGTATCAAGTTTATTTCAGTAGTATTACATGTCAAAAGTACTAAACGTAACTAAATTCCATGTAAAGTTGTTGGAGCGCCACTTAAAATGTGTAGGTTTGATTATTCCTGGGATTGATGTTGCTGCCTTTGGGGATGAATCAGTATATTTAACCCACCTTCAAAACTATCCTGACATTTCACAGAATTACTATTTTATTTTACTCTCAACATGATGGTACAGTCCAGGCCAAAAACTGAGCAACTGCTTCAAATGCATGATCTTTACCTCAAAGGATGTGATACCAGTTGCAGGAAACAATCAACCAGAACAGACTCTGTAATTAAATAAATATTAGGAGAATTCAAAAATCCAGAGTAACGAAAGCTCTCTCGTCTGCTGATGGGAATGCAGGGCTGTGGTCTGCATTGTGCGATCGAGTAACCGCTAGCGCTACATATATATACCGGTGTGTGTATATATATATATTTTTACTGTTTCCTGATTTCTGTCTAAAAAGGGAGAAATGGTGCTTTTTTCTGAAACTAGAATGACGAGTATCCATGATTCTTATTTGACTTCTGAGTCTAGTTGTAGCCTAATGACTTGCTCTCCCCTACCGTCCATAGCTATTTTCTTAGTAGTGATTAATTTTTGTAAATAATCTATAAGTTAATATGTATCTTCTAAATGTCAGATATGTGTATAAAATACTCTATCTTATATGTTTGAAAACAAAAGCACTTTGTCCAAAAAAGGAAAAAAAAAACAAAAAGAAAAGCATTTTTTCTTCCATTTGCTGCTAAAAGGCCTGGTGTGAATGCTGCAAGTGTACTTGATGACTACTTGCTCGGATAGGTCTATTACCCGACTTGGCTAGGTCTATGAACTAGCAAGAGTCAGGTTTACGGCCTGACGAGGGTTAGATCTACATGTTTCCGGAGCCGTGTAATGATATGAGAATGGGAGTGTGTGCGTCTATCATTACTACAGTGTTTCTGCAGAAGGATAGGTCTATTTCCTGGTCAGGGGACTGTGTTTGTGGTCTTAAAAACAAACGAGAGGGTTTCGATTCCAGGTCCCCTACATTGATCCTGATGCTGACCCCTTTGGCGTCACGATTCATTTGCCTTCAGTAGAGGTTTCCTATGGAAAAACTGATTCTGCTTTGGCTTCCTCTTCAGGGTGATGTACAGCGTAGACACATTTCTCCAGAGAGCTATATTGTTATCATTTGTAAACTGATTTCTACTTGTGACTTAATGAGGAGGGGTTTAGCCTTTGGCGGCCAGGAAGAGCTGCTTTGAAAGATGTTGTTCCCGGCCGCCTTGGGGGAAGTTACTATATCAATGTACTGTATGGCAAGCCAATTACAAATGGAGACTCAATCCGGACACTTATTGCCTTCTTAAAGAACTTTTCACATGCACACAAAGGAAAATAACACGGCAAAGACGTGCCAGAATCGAGACGCTTGTGACATTTCTTTGCCGGCAAACGGTCAACAGCAACAACAAACCCATTCAGCCTGATTGGCCCGCAAAACAAACTTGACTGAAGTAGCAGACATGGGGGAAAATGTATCTGAAAAGTGGCTTCACGTATGTTGGAAGCATGTTTTCAGCTTTAATTTCACCCACGTCGGGCAGGAGGGTCAGCAGTGGTTCACTCAGAAATCGCCGCTGGTTGACCGACGGTAGCCCGGTAAAAGGAGCGTGTGTATGTTTTGTCGTCGATCACAAGAGGCTGGTTCAAGAAAGTCCTCACAGGTTTTTACATTTAACGTGATAGGCGCAAGCTGTGCAACTTTACATTCAAACCAGGAGACTCTGTGGCATTTTAACAGTCAAGGAAATGAGTGAAAATCCACGCCAGTAAAAAACTATTCCTTATTCTTTTCATTTCTGTTGACATACATACAATAGAGTCAACTATTAAGCTAATAGAGTGTGTAACTTTGTGCTACTCTCGTCCAATAAAAGCTAAGTGGATCCATAAAGCTCTTCTTCAGCAAATCAGGGTAATATCGTTCTTCTATCTGACATGTGATGACATATAAAATCAAAAGAAAATATATTTATGTATTCCAATTAATGTCGCCATTCTTTACTCTATATTGTGTGTGTGTGTGTGTTATGAAATGTCAATGTCAATCAATATGGTGCAATGCTCTCCACACAAATTGAGAAAAAAAAGGCCAACAGACTCATCACAAGAATCCACAAGACAAGTTACTCTGCTGTTCTTCTTCCCAAGCGACGTTTTCAAACAGACTGCAAACGTTTTCCTCTGGAGAAGGATTGGACTCTGATTTCCAGCTGCGATCCAACTAGGGTTTTGTCACATGGTGCTGATTATTTTTCATTGTCTGAGGAATAATCCAAGAATCCGACTGGCATCTGTATTCAGATCCATCCATGTGATCATTGTTTCCGATCCCAGACTCCCCGTCCTCCTCGATCATTTTTCACTGATTCTGTCCATTGATGACGTGATTCCCCGGTTGGACCAATCGGAGGAAGATTCACACTGATTCTTGCTCTCGTGATTTCTGTATTACTGACTTGTATGATTGTTATGAAACTTTTATTTCTTTGGAAAAAGCCAGACTCGTGGATGTGACTGTACTGCTCAAAGTCACCGAGAATCGATATGTGAGGGACTCAAAATAACTGCAAACTAAAGACAAATATGCATACTCCAAATCTGAAAATACTGACTATAATTTCTCCAGTTCTGAAAATGTTGTATCAAACTGTCCGATAAAAAATTAAAGAGTGGTTTCCTGGACCATTGTAAACCGGATTAACACAAACCCTCATTTGTGGTTTGAAATAATATTCAATTTAACCTGAACTGTAGCTACTTAAGACCTAAACTGAATTTTAAAATAAACTTTGACTTCAGATTTGTCACAAAAGACACTTAAACATCCCATAGTGTGAAATCTGTCTTTACTAGATTTTGAGAATTACATAAAGTTTGTGATATTTAATAACAAAAACTTAAGATACGGATGTCCTCAATACATACCTGTCCCGAGAAATCCCCACATGATCAGGGAATACAAGGTGTTGTAAATTTTTGTGATTTGTGATGTCACAAATCAGATCACAAATCATAATCAAGCTGAAGAGCATTAGTCCCGCCTCGATGAGCTAGTAGATTTCAACATTTTAAATCATAAGTTGCAATCAATCATTTTCAAGCTAGGTAAGCTTTAGTTTGGTTTTTATTTTTATTTATTTATTTATTTTTCAGAAAATTGTTAATGAAAAGTGCAATATTGTGCGATTACAGTATGTGAGAAGTTGATCCCAGAGTGTGAAAATTTGCCATCACTCTTACAGCTGTATTTAATAGACATAAGCCATGCAATTATAAATGTGTTACTGCATTGTTTTAAAGTGCAGATTTTGACATAATTCCCCTTTGGATCAGATTGGCATATATTTTGTTCTAGTGGGTACAGACACAGCTCAAACATTCATCAACAAATCTAACACTGGAGAAAGTTGCATCTCTTCATTTCCACTTGTACTTCCAGTTAATACTTTTTTCAGTATTTTTAGGGCATTGTAACCTTTACTAGAGAATGACAGGAAAGGAGGGGTAGAAAAGCACCATAGTGCCTGATCACAGTTTGAAATGCCATTGTTTTCCTTGGATTTTCTTGTTCAGTTCCAGACACTTTAGTTTTTTGCTTCCGTCCTCAGTCAGTATAATTCAGACTATCATATCTCAAGACCTCCACCTCCCTGTCTGAGAAACCACCCCATTAAATTTGGAGTCAGATAAGAAGGGAAAACATTTGAGAAGCTGCAGTCTGTTTACATTTGCAGGAAACCACTCCTGAATGTCTGAAGACTGCGATGTGTGCTGTCATATCTCCGAGTCTGACTTTGACTTTGTGTTTCCGATGTTACTTGTTTGAATCCGTGTGGGCCCCCCCCCCTTGCTTGTAAAACCCACCTCATCCTCAGAGGCTGTATGCTTACGTCTCCCCACATTTATCCCTGTGTAAAATAGATAAAAAAAAAACATGTACTCTGATACGGGAATGCAGTGGGAATGATGTTTCTGCATGCTGATTACTGCATAGATCTGAGAGAATCAAGTGACATCTGGAAATTTTGGAAATAATTGGTCATCTGTTAGAAACTATGGACACTGCAAAGTCATTGCATGGCTTTTTGGGCTCACTGTTCTCTCTCAGTTGAAAGATTTCATATTTGCTGCTATTGAATGAGCACAAAAAGACAGATTTTGATTTCGGGTGTCAATCACAGTATATTATTCCCACACACAGCCCTGTTTTTTCACACCTTTTATTCCTTCAACAGTCAAACGGCCGACACCGTTTCTCACCTTGCACTTGGTTTTTACATTTACAGTGAAAAAAAAAAAATATTTTGAATATGATGCCTGCTGAACCAGGTGCCTTAATCAAATGATGAGAACACCAATCTGCACCTTTTGTCAGTCTGGAGGGGGTTTCCCGACAGAAACAAAGGGGCTGGGTTTCCCAAAACCTAAACTTGAAATGAAAACCTCATTCAAGCCCAAATGAGTACATTTTGTATTTGAAAGGAGCTGTTTGTGGTTTTGTGTCTTAACAGGAGAATTAACTGCATGAATTATCCTTTTGTGAAAGCTGAAGAAGAGCAGTACCGTAGGCGATGATGGGCTTAGAGACTAAATTTCCACTGTTTTGGGAAACCTGGCTCTGTTTTGAACTCTGCCCACTACGCCACGTAATTGTGTTTTCTGTATCGGCTGCTGCTGCTATCACTGCTGGTGTGTCCGTGTAGAGAAAAAACTTCCACTGTGTCTGGAGCAGAAGGAGACTTTGGCATGCTTTTTATCTAGTGAATTAAAATGCATTCTTCTCTTTTTTTTTTTTTTCCTTCTGGAGCACTCAAAGTGTTGCTGCCTCTCGAAACAGAACCTAAACAACCTAAAACACACCTTTTCCATTTCTTATCTTTGCTCTTATGAAGTGCCAGACCCTCCTTGAAGTCAGTGTTGGCACTAAGTCGCGAGTTTTGCGAATGAAGCGACAAACTGAGCATGGAGGTAAACTGTGGTGCTAATATGTCCGTGGCTGGGTGCTAACGTGGCTGTGCTCAGGCTGTATTAGCCATATTCTTTCTTTTGTTGACCACTCCGGTCAGTTCTGGCGTTTCTGACTGCTGCACTGCTGTACGCTGACATGGCGAGGTATAACTCTGCTGCTGCTTTGCTGATGAATGTAGACTCGTCTTCCTCAGCAGGGTCGTACAGACAGACCAGAGTGTCTGGTGAAGCTTTTCCTGTTGTGGTCAACGTCCTGTTTGACTTTGTTTGGAAGACTGCGTCGTCAGGATCCAGAGAGATCATGAATGTTGTATCTTTGTCGCCGCTGTCCTGCTTGTGTGTTTTTAAACCTTTTTTATCATTCATTTTGTGGTTTAATATTTATGCTCTTGTCAAACGTTGCACGTTTCTGTTTTTTTCTAAATTATATTTTATTGCCTTTTCCCTAATCCCAGTGTTCATACATTTCTATTTGCATATATTTATTTGTTTTGTCCTTTTAATAAGGAGACGATTTGTTAAACCTACACTTTGTCTTTTTTTTTTCAATGAAGGAGTCAGACTTTATATGAATTTTACTGACAGTAATCAAAGTCACAATGAAACCAACTCACTACGGATTTGACAGTAACCATGCAGAGATGTTTTATATTGTACTACACAAATGTTTAATAAGATTGACTTTAATTTATTTTATTTATTTAACAATGGAATATGTTTAACGATCCTGAAAATGCAGCCTTGAGATGAATAGTGGTAAAGGCACAGTTCACATTTTGGAAGACGGTTAACAGTCACCACACGTACCGTAAAAGTTCATAATCTACTTCAAATACACATGTCGACTTGAAAGCAGTGTTTCTTAAGTGAGAGGACCACTCTAAAATGCAATAAATCCACCAAACTGAGGTAAAATCCTGGTTCGCACAAAAGTTTCAAATCTACTTTTCTAACTTTAATGCTGCAAATTCTTTTTTTTTTTTCATTTTGAGATCAAAATGCATCACCTCTGAATAAGTCCTGTTACTCTAAATTAAGGCACAAAATAAGTGGTTACAGAAAGCCTTTAATAAAATGTTATAAAATCCAGATCACATAGATTCAGGAAAGTAGCATTATGTTATGTATACTTTGTGTCTTGTTGTCTTTTATTTATTATTTGACAAAAAAATGCGTTTGTACAGATATTGCGGGACTGTGGGTCTGCCATCCTTACAGAGCTCGAATTGTCTTCCCGAGTATTTAAAGTGAAAATGAAATTAACCAGAAATATTAGAATGATAAAGGTTGTTATTGCATTTTCATGCAAAACACACTTCTGTTCACAAGTATTAATGGTCATGTAAAATGTATTGGATAGAAATCAGGGAAAAGTACTCAAATTTTGACTGTAAAAACGTGATGGACTATTTAGGATTATTAATGATTTTCTGAAGCAATTGAGTAATTTGGTTTATAAAATGTTAAATTCAAGCTGAAAAATGAGGGGTTTCTCAAACCTAAAATGATTTAAATATTTCCACATGTATCTAGGTTGTCACAGAGTCAAAATATCCAACTTTATGCTGCCAAAATCAGAACATTTCATTAATAACCAGTTTCTTTGTGCATCAAAACAGTTGGTGACTCATTTAATAGTAGACATTTAATTCATTGTTGCAGCTCTAGTATAAGTTAGTGACTTTATTAAAGGTCCCACACTGAAAATCCATCTTTACTGGGTTTTGTGGTTTATATAAATTCTGTGACGTTAAATAAAAGCCGTAAAAATATAAACTTGCTCAGAGCTACTAGTCCTGAAAAATCCACACAAGATGGACAACAGATTTTTGTGAGTTTATGACATCACAAGTTATAACCAGTCTCAAGTCGTCAAGCTAAAATAGATTTGTCCTTACCACATGAGCCAGTAGAGTTTGCATGACTATAAAAAAAATAAAAGAAAAAAAGATGTTGAAATATCACAGGTTGCAGTTGATGTCAAAATTATTAGCCCCCCTGTGAAAATGTGGTTCTTTTCAAAATGCTTGGAAATACTTTGTATGTCTTTCTAGTGCTTTGTGTCCTTCAACAATCCCGCTTCTCAGATGTAAACTCATTTCTTTTGTTTTTGGCATGATGCTTTTATAAGTGATGCCTCAAATCCTTTCTGAAGTGATTACTGGACAAGACCATTACTCAGTCAAAGAGGGGGTGGTTTGTGCTATGCCTGAATAAAAAGGTCAGTTCTTCTGGGGGTTAATAGTATTGACCCTGGTCATTTTTGTTTTCGGAAAATAATTGTTTTTTGTTTGTTAATAAAAGTACCTGGCTGTTTCTAAATGAAACTAGCATGTTTTCAAATGTTCAAAGTAAAAGATACTGTCATTGTGACTTTGATTCATCAGTGAGACTCATGTTGTGATTCATGGTCGTAGGTTTGAGGCAGTAAAGCCCTGAATCAGGCTCACCTTGTCGTCTAGACACGGCTCTCACTTGTCTCGACTCTGGAACGAGTTTTTCAAAGAATCCCCAGAGTGTGAAGGAGCTCAGATGAAGAGTCGTTCTCGCCTGCTTTACTTAACTTGTGGTGTGAAAAAGCATACATTTGATCAGTTTTCTGGGAAAACGTCACTGCGCCAGAGATGTTCCGTACCTTCTGGGTGCTTTAATTTTTCAGAAGGGCTTTGGTTCGCAGTCGTCTTGTCAGGGAGCTCCTGAGATTCGCCAGGGGTCACTAAAGGCTGGTGGGCAGAGACCCCTCAACCCACCACTCCCCCCCTGCAGTGAACCACAGGGGGGAGGTGTTTCATTTCCTCTTCTGCAGACTGATCTTATTAAAGCAAACAATAAGAACCCACCGTCAGTAATAAACAAAAGCCCCTCTTCACATGTCATCATCCAACACTGCAATGATTTACATCTCCTTCCAGACTTGCCAAATTGCATGAAGTGAGAGAGATTTAACTAAAAAAAAATCCTAAAGCATCATTTTATTTTATGGTTAATTTTGATAAAACAACTGACAGTAACACGATTTTCTGGGAAATCCATACAAGTCGGAACATGTAGAGGATGTGGGAGGTATGGGTCATCCTGAGCTCCACAGCTACATGCCATTGTTATGATGCTTCTGGTCTTGTATGGTTACTTCTTTGACTAGATCAACAGCATGGGATCTTTCTGTAGTTAGTCCTGTGTGTGTTCCTCTCCCCAGTCTCAGTAGGAAGGCTGTACTTCATTGCTAAGTGCTCTATAATAGATCTCTTGGTGATTAAAATTTCATAAAGAAGCAAAACCTGCAGAAAGTGTATCCTGCTGAAACTAACTTGATCCTCTCTTTAGCAATGACGTCTATATTTGTAGTTCACATATATGCCTGTTCAAATACAATATCTTGACAGTTGTTATATTTATGTTGTGTAATAAATGTTGTGCTGGGTTTATACTTTTGTCTAACTTTTTCTTTTTGTTTTACATTGTATTTTTTTTTCTTGGAGGCATGGTGGGTGGCTTTATGCACAGACATGGAAATCTGAAAGTTGTTTTGTTGCTCTTTTTAGTTTGTACTGTAACAGCTCGTTCTGTCTCAGAGCTTTGGACAGTTTTTGTCTCTGGCTCCTCGACACCCTGCGGACACCTGCCCCAAATCTGTTGTGTTATTGTGCCTCTCTGTTTTCGTTTTTTTTTTTTTTTCTAAATCGTTATTTCTCAGTTGTATCAGCCAGGCGTTGGTACCACAGTTCTGCTTGTAACCACAATAGTCCGATTATGTTTATTGATTTTAATATCAAAATAATAAAACCATTAGCACCCCACCCTGATGTCTGTTTATTTCTTTGTCAATGCTTTTCTGAAATGATTAAATATGACCAGCAGTAGTTTTAAGAATAGATTCCTCATAAAAAGTACAAGCTTAATTCCAGAAAAGTTCAGCCAAGTGGGAAAAAAATGCAAATTAAAGAATAATGCAGCACAAATGGCACCAATTAACTCACCAGTGATTTAAAAACCATTCCAGGTGACCGCCTCATGAATTTGATGAGAGAACGCAAGGCTGTCTTCAAAGCTAAGTGTGACCACTTTGGACAATCTACAATATAAAACGTGCTCTGGGTTGTTTTAACACTTTTTGGATGGTGTTTGGATGTCTTCAGTATTAATGTACAATGTAGAAAATAGTAAAGACAAAACATCAAAGGAGAAGGTGTGTCTAAACTTCTGATTGGTACTGTATGTTTAAATAAATTGGAGTATACACTCAGTAGAGCACATAAATCTGCCAAAACCAGTGAATTTTCAATGTGACCCAGATTGCCACCAAAATAGGACACAAAGAACACTAATATTTTTTTATTACTACAGGGCACAGAATATAATCTGCATCATCTACAAAAGTAAATCACTTCTAAGATCCAATTCAGTTTTATTTGTATAGTGCCAATCATAATCGCCAATTATCTCTAGGCACTTCACAATTCAAGATAGATGAGATGGATGAGAAGAAACCAGTCAAAATTTCCTCAAAGTCTGTTGGGTAGTTTTTGAGTCATGGTAACATACACGTAAACGGAGGCAAAAACAAAATTATGAAAAAAAAAACTAACAATATAATCCACAAAGTGAACGGAAATGAACAAAGTAAGCAACAAATGAATGAAACTAAACGTAAAGGAATGTTATTTCTAGTGTTTCAGATACAAATGTCATGTGGTACTGTGTAGTTCCTAGCACCTCCTCCTCTTGATGAACAGAAATGAATCAAGAATATAAGCAACAAAATGAGCATAACTGAGACCCAATTTGAAAAATGTATCACAAACTGGCATATCTACATTTTTCAATGTGTATGAATACATATTTTAATACATTTTATCTTATTTTAAAGATAAGATATAAGATTAAATATTAGGAGTAAAGAAAGAAAGATTAAGATTAAAGAGATAAGATTTAATGTCATGCTGTCTTTTCCCAGATTCCAGAAAAATTAACAAAATTAACACAAAATAAAGAAAATAAATGAACAAACACTCAACCTCAACTTCGTCCACATCCACCCAATAATGTTTTAGTTATCGTAGCCTTCAAAATGATGACGACATAACCTTCTCCATCTTTATCTACAGAAGCAGTTATCAAACCTTTGGAAAAAAGAAAAGTCATCTTAAAAGCATGCAATGAGCTTTGGAAATATTTTCTCATGTGTGATGCATGATCTGGCAATAAATAATTAGCCTCCAACTTCATCAACATATTGGTTTATAATAAATAAAAATAGGATGCACAGATGCCTGGTTGTCTGCCGTCAGCAGCACAATATAAAATGACAGTGGCATTTGATGGAAGTGGCTGATAATGATCAATGCCTGGTTGTTATGTGCATTTATATGATTGATTTTGTTCTTATTAAAGGATATTGCCATGAATACTTTAAAGACTGAAACAGTTGAGTTATTATTTCCATCCATCCATCATCCTCCGCTTATCTTGGTCAGGGTTGCAGGGGCAGTCGCCTAAGCAGAGAAGCCCAGACTTCCCTCTCCCCACCCACCTCCTCCAGCTCTTCTGGGGGGTCCCCCAGGTGTTCCCAGACCAGCTGAGAGACACAGTTCCTTTAGTGTGTCCTGGGTTTGTCCCAGGGCCTCCTCCCAGCTAGTTTTGGCAACCATGGACTGGACCACCCGGGCCCCCGCCTTCAGCTACCACCCAAACCACACAGCGCCGGACCCTTACGGCCCTTCCTCCAGGTGGTGGGCCCACAGGAAGACAGTCATAAGGGTCTTCTGAATCACTCTTTGTCTGACCTGTCACCTAGGACCAATTTGTCTTGGGAGACCCTACCAGGGGCAAATTCCCCCTGACAGCATAACTCCTAGGATCACTCAGGTATGCAAACTCCTCCACCATGA
>JAQQAE010001534.1:0-25138 GCA_029823295.1 Pseudamia nigra
TTTTTTTGTATTGTTTGTGTTTATTTAAATTGTTTTTTAATATGTTGCTCAAATAAACTCACTATGTATGTATGTATGTACAGTATATACCGTAAGATGAACTTCTCTGTAGTTCCAGCCCTCACTCCAGTGCAGCATTTCCCTTTGAAAAGCCCAACTGGTGCATGTCTGATGGTGTGAGCTGTTTTACTGTGCATGTACAAAATGTTAAACTCTGAGACACCTTTGAAAATTAAATAATTTGCAGATGTGCTTATGTCATATTTGGTCTGCCGTTGTTAGCCTTACCATTTTTGATTAATTTCTTTTCCTGTTGCTTTTCAGATGACTTTTCACAAAAGTCAAATTCAGAGGGAGTTGGAAGAGCAGAAACAGAAACTTCTGAGGTCAGAGCAGAGTCTACAAGCAACTCAGACCAAAGAGCAGGACGTCCGCAAGAAAATGGAGGTGTGTTCCCACTGCCATGTGTTTGCTTCAAACTTTGGATCAAATAACTAACTTGAAAATGAAAATTGAAAGTAGTATTGGTGCATAACAAAGTACAGTAAAATAGCTAAGGTTAGGGTTTTCCACTTGTCTTTCTCTTACTCCTTCCTCTTATTTGGCCAGGATCTGCAGAAAGAGAAGAACAGTCTGTCTGTCCAGTTGGACCAGAGCAGCAGGCGCCTGAATCAGCTGGAGGATGAGAAAAAGAGCTCAGACCAGAGCCTCAAACGCACTCAGGGGCTTCTGGATGACCTCAAAGGTAAACTAGTATCAGTAATAAAGCTGGTGATACAGGTTTTTTTTTTTTTAAGAAGTACTCCTGGCAATCTTTCTGTCTTTTCGCATTTAAGCACAATCAGAAGTGCAGTCTGAGGAGCTGAAGAGACTTCAATCTAAGCTGGAGCAGCAGACTCAGTCCTCAGCTCGGGATCTGGAAAACTTAAAAAAGACACTTTCTGAAGCAGAGACCAAAAATGACAGGTGAATATGTTTGTATTCATAAAAAAGGAGCGATTACTCAGCGAGGAATATACATTTGATCATTGTAAATATCTTTTGTCACACTGTAGATCTCAGAATGAACTGCAGAAAGAGAAACGGCAGACAGAGCAGCTGAATAACAGGGTGACCATCTTAGAGAAGGAGAAAGAAGAGTTGAAATCCAGTGTCACTGCAGGTCGGAACGAGTGCACTAAACTCAAAGGAGAACACCAAGCTCTGCTGCAGTGGAAGACAGACAAGGAAACTCTGATTAATGAAGCGGAGTCTGTGCAGAAGGACCTCACTGATAAAATCAGCAACTTGGAGAAGAGTCTCAGCACAATGAATGAAGCTAATGATGAACTAAAGGTAAGGTCCATGCCTTAGAAATGATGGACTACGAAAACCATACTTAATGTACAGTTGGGTTTGAAAATTGTTTGCTGTCGATTCCAAGCATGAGTCATTTTTCAGCTTTTGCATTTTTGAAACATTTGAACTTCACATCCTTTTTCAGTCTCGGCATATGTTAATGTAGAGGCCTCAGTAACAATGTAAACAAGAATACTGTGTGACTGTTTTTAAAAAACTGTTGTCTGTTTTTGAAACAAAAATGCAAGTGGCATCAGGAACAATTAACCCTTTTTAATTTTCCTCCTTGTTGTAGATGCAGCTGGTGTCTGTAGAGGGAGACAAAGTCACTCTATCTGCTCACATCGATGCTTTGAAGGGAGAACTCCTCAACAAAAGCACCGAAATGGAGGAGAAGGAGCACCAGTACAAAGAACTCCAGTCAAAACTCTCCGAGGTTGGACAGAAACACGCTAAAGACCTGGAGAATATTGGTGTGCAAGTGGCACAGCTTCAAGCACAGGTGATAAATCAAACTTGTGCCTTCTTTTTCAATGTGCAGCTAATGGAGGACTTTACTGATTTACACTTTAGAATAGTGTAGTTATTTGTTTTTATATTCGCACAGAATCAGGACATAAATTATAAAACATGAACAAACAGAAAACAACATCAACTATTTGGGAAATTGTTATTTCAAACATCAGTAAATAATTTTATATTGGTGCACAGAATACACCAAATACAAATGTAATTCTCTCCAAATTATATTTAAATGCATCTGGATTTCCCTCTGTTATCCAAACAGGTGAAAGATCTTGAGTTGCAATTGCAAAGGGAAGTTACACGAGCAGAGCAGGCGGAAAGGACAAACGCACAGCTGCAGGACGAACACCAGGCAGCCTGTGATCTGGTCTGTTCCAAAGAACAGCTGGTAGAGCTGGGCCAAGCTGAAATCATCCAGCTGAGAGAGAGCCTCGCACAGGCAACTGCACAACAGGAGCAGCAGAAGGCCAGGTGGGTGTTTAGTAGTGATTAACCGATATGGGTTTTCCAGGACCAATGCCGATTATTAGTAGTTAAGGAGGCCGATAACCGATATTCATTTGCAGTAAAAGTGTAAAAATTGGCATAAAAATGTTGAATAATGCAAACACTTAACTTCGTTTAAATGCCTAAAGCATGTTTGTTTAACCAAACAAATAGAAAATAAATAGCTCCAGAAGTGCATGGATCCTAGACTCAGAAGTTATTGTAGTGGTTGTGAGCTGTGAAGTTTTTCGTGTGACTTTCCCGCAAACACACACTGTTCTCCACATTACATACAACATTCTCCCCTAATACATAGTCTGCTGAGCGTTTAGAGCCAGACCAGACAACTAACGTTATGGTAAAAACTAATCCGCCTCCACCTTTGTGTGCTTCCTTACCAAAAAACAAGTGGATTGAGTTTTTTATATGCTCTCAATCACACACACACTTCTACAGTCATGTGGACTGTTTCCACATCGATATTGCCAACCGCCTTCTTTCAAGTAATTCACAGACATGTCGGGAGGTACTGCAAGTTAGAAGAGCTGCCGCTAGTGTTTACTCCATTACGTTATTCTGCTGCACACTGTAATGTTAGTAGTAGTTGTGAGATCGAGCACTGGGAAGTTTATTACAATTTCAGGAGAGTTTTCTGTGTTTACCTTCGACACGTGTTTGCTCTCCGGAGTTTCTCGACATAAGAAAACTTTACCTCTCCGTCGTGTGTGTGTATTATGCATACTGTGGCTTGCTTAACCAATCCGATGGTGCCATGGGCGAAACAATGCTGGAGACAGAAGTGGCAGGAGAGAGAGAGGTGGCGGCACCTGAGCCGAAATCACCCAGTTTTTAATTGATTTCTTGATATCAACCCGTCAGATTTATTATTTTTTTTAAAAAACAATACATGTCAAAATTCCAAGTATTGGTGCCGATACTCGGTCGACCTCTAGTGTTTAGTTTGTTGTCTTTAATGCATTTTAAACTGCTTCCAGTACCACGGTGTTCAGTAATTGGACTTGTGAACACAAGGACAATGTTAGCACTTTTGTCCACAAAGTAAACACAGCAGCAATGTTCATTAAAAATATATATAAGCAAATTTATTCTCACTGCAAATCAGAATCAGTACACTGAACTCAAAAAAGATCTGCTTGTCTCCACTGGAAACATTAGTCTCAACATAAGTATTTCTGTTTGTTTTTTTTTTTTTTTTTTCTAATTTTGTTAGGTTGGAAGAAGAAAAAGCTACCCTGCTGAAGCAGTGTGAGGAGAGAGTTTCAGCAAAGGTTGAGGAAACCGAGCAGATCAAGCTGCATTTGGAAGAAGCTCAACAAGAGCTACTGCTCACCAAGAATCAGGTCGGTTTAACTTGGATTTAGAATATTCAATTCCATTACTATTTACAATTCCATTGCTGTTGGTGCACTACAATCAACTGCCGTGTGATAGACATACTCTGTATTAAATAAAAATTGTACTTACTGATTAGAAATAAAGATGAATTACTCTTTCAGATCAGTTCCATGGATCAGTTCTTGAAGGTTCAGGAGCAGTTGTCAGCTGAGCTGCAGAATCAAATGAAGACGCTCTCAGAGAGTGAAGAAGAACACAAAAAGATAAGCGACAAAAAATCTGAAGAACTTGGACAGATTCAACAGGAGATGAAGGAGTTGCAGAATCGGACAGAAGAGAAGGAGAAGCATCTCAATGAGGCTGAAAATCAGGTTCTGGTTCTGGAAAAACAAAAGTCTGAGCTGGAAAATGTGCTTCAAGAGACAAAGAAAGAAGCAGAGGTAATGTTGCTATTTTCTGTTGTGCAATCTTTCAGTGGGCAAATGCACATTCTGTCAGTTTGAACTTGTATAACTCTTCTCTGTGTAAATTATTTATTACTCTGTTTTCTTTCACTGATTGTTTTCTTGTTCTTCTGTTTATTAAGATATTCAAGAATACTCAAACTGAAAAGATAAACAACCTTGTGGTCCAGATATTGTCCCTGGAAGAGAATGTTGCTGCTGGAAAAGATGTAGCAGAGAAGCTCTCACACTTGCAGAATGAAATGCATGTGGTAAACCAGGCATATGCTGAACTCCAGAAGAATCTGGAAGTCCTTGAACAGAGTCACTCGTCTGCTATTGAAATCAAGTCGAACTTGGAAAACACTCTGATTGAGAAGAATAACTTGTTTGCTGCTTTGGAGAAAGATAACAAAGATCTCACAGCAAAGATGAAGAAAGAATCAGAGAGTCATGCTTTGGAGACAGAAAATTTGTTTAATAAGGAGAAGAGCCTTAAAAATCAGCTTGAAGCAGCTAAGCAGTCAGAATCTGCTGTTAAAGGGGAATTAAGGTCTCGTCGAGAAGAGATCAAGACCATGAAGTCAACTCTGACAGCTGCTTCAAATGGCTTAAAAGAGAGGGACAACACCATAAAAGACCTGATGGAAAGGTTGAAAAAAGCTGAGGCAGAGCAGGCCAAAACCTCAGAACTCCTCAAGGAGAAGATGGTTGCCATGAACAAAATTAAGGTTTGATTAATAATGACTTTTTATTGTGTTGTACTGCTAAGGGAAGCTGGATCACCCAGTTATCTGAATAATTTGGTGTATTCATATGGTTATTCAAAATCAGGTTCAGCTGGAGATGCTGCAAATGGACCTGGAGGACAATGAAACAGCCATGAACTCCGTTGACAGTCAGATGGAAGAGCTAAAGGGAACCATAGAGTCACTGGAGGCCCAGCTGGCTCTGAACCAAACGCAGATGGCTGAAATGGAAACCAGGCTGGAAGACAGCCAAGCCCAGGTGATTCCATCAGATGAACTTATGTTGTGCTGATTGTGTGTGTCAGATGTCACATTTAGTACAATAGAGTTTATTTCACCTTTCCTGATCTTCATGTTCTTAACAGGCAATATTGCATTTCAAATTGTGAAAAGTAACAAGAATTCTACCAACTTTAGAGGTCTCTGTTTTGGAGCTATACAATCGGTGATGGGTAGATTAGTCTAATCACAGCTGTTTTTAGACCAGAAAATGTTTGATTACAAATTGCTGTGACAATTTTGATAACTTGCGGTTCAACAAGAGGCTAAACCTTTCCCTAGCAGCATGAACAGCATCAAGCCACCTATATTTATATTTATTAGTCTGTTTATATCCATTGCAAGGAAACTGTTGCAGAAGATTTAACAGGCTGAACTGAACGTTGACTGAACATTATATTGTAATTCATCTATAATTGTTTTTCTAGGTCTCTGTGTTGGAGTCCCGACTAGAAGAGGTCCAGTCTCAGAACTCTGTGTTGGAGACACAGTACATCACAGCCAGGGAGGAGCTGATGGAGAGAAGCTGTGAAATAACTCGTCTTGAGGAGGACGCTGAGAGACGAGGTCAACTCGAGGAGAATATCGCTGCCTTAAAGACTAAACTTTGTGAGATCACCGAGGAAAGTAACAAGTTAGAGACAGCTCTAAGTCTGCTAAGCAAAGACAAAGACCTGCTAATCAAAGAAAAAGACACTCTTCAGACAAACATGAATGAAGTAAATACAGAGAAGAAACAGCTGAAAGACAGCATAAACAAACTCACTGAGGAGAATGAACAGTTGCAGACTAAGTTTGAAGAGTTAGTGAAAGAAATGCAAAAAGCAGAAGCAGGTATGGAGCAAATGATTGCAGAGAAACAAAACGCTGAATCCACCCTGAGGCACGCCATTGTGGAGAAAGCACAATTAGATGTAGCCCTGACTGAGAAAGATGAGGAAAAAGTCAGGCTGGAAACGAAAATAAGTGAACTAGTATTTGAGAAAAATGACCTTGTGGTGAACTTAAATCAGGTAGTTGAGGAAAAACTTAAGCTTGAGATGAGCTGTAATGAGTTGACAGAAATAAAGGCCCAACTAGAACGTAACGTGAACAAGGACACTGAGGAGAAGCTGCAGTTACAGGAGAAGATGGAGACATATAAAAATGAGGTGACTTCACTCAGAGAGTGGAATCAGCATCTACAGCAGTCACTCCTGACCTCCGAGCAGGACCAGCAGAGGCTGACCGAGGAGATTGAGATGAGGGACAAGAGGAACGAGGAGGAGACCAGAGAAAGGTGTGTTTTTTATGTGCTTTGCATTTTGTATTTACCAATTATATTCTAACATGCATGAAAGAGGTTTGTATGATTATTACATGTCTTTTAAATGTCTTACATTTAATTGTATAAGAATAAGGTTTACATTTATATTTGTCAGTTTTAAATGATACGGACATTTGACTAATTCTGGCATAGACGTATTCATTTGGCTATTTTTGTTCACTTTCTTGTATATTTTGTTCATTTTCACTTGATTTGTCTCATTTTTTTAATCAAAGGTAACAAAGTAAGTTTAATGCTCAATGCATGCATATTCATCTTTCGCATTTGAAGAATAAATTATTTATTAAGAATAAAAATACATAAAATGTTACATGTGGATTAATTTACAGTAAGCATGTAGATTACCGTATTTTTTGGACTATAAGGTGCACTTAAAATCCTTTTAATTTTCTCAAAAGTCGAAGGTGCACCTTATAATCCAGTGCGCCTTACATATGGATTTTTCCTGATTTGTGTTTACGGTAAAATTGGTTCGAAGTCAGTATGTGGTGCACGGCGCTCAAAAATCTGTCAAATGCTTTAGTACGACTTTTTGTTATTGTGGAAAGCCTTGAATAAATGTTTAATTTATAATATTTTTAATTTTTAATAAAGTTTGACTGATCTAAGTTTTATGTTGCGTAATGCGCCTTATAATGCGTTGCGCCTTATGTATGGAAGAAACCCAAAAATGGATAATTTTTTTGAGGGTGTGCCTTATAATCCGGTCCGCCTTATAGTGCGAAAAATACGGTACTTTCAAATCACTTTTAAAGTGTGTTTAAAAATGGTCTCAGAAGGAAAAAGCATTACATTTAAGCATCTGATACCTATACTGTTGTAGATGGCATGATGTTAACAGAACTGCTTCCTAACAGGAGCCAGCGTTTTGAGGCAGAGCAGACGATGCTGCATCAGCAGCTGTCCGCTATGCAAAAGGAGCTGCACGTGTTCAAACAGCAGTATGAGTCACTGCTGGAGCAGGTGAATGAGCAGCACCGGGTCATAGAGGAGCTTTCTGAACAGAACGACACCGAGCAGCAAGCAGAGACATCCAGCCACGTGGAGTCTGCACACACAGACATGACTGGTGAGCGCCTTGTCTACTTCAATCTGTTCTAACTGAAACTTTCATTACATATCCCAGTGTTTCCCAGTTCTTTGCTGTGCTCCGAACTCAAAAGTCCACTCAACACAGTTTTATCATTTTGGAATTAAATGCAAAAGATGTTGAGACGTGTAAGAATGAACATTGAATTGTTTTATGCTGTTTGGTGTTCATAACATCAAATCAAATTCAAGAAAATAAATGCTAAGTCATGAAATTATGAAAAACATTGAAAAAAAGACTGAAACAAAGTAAATACTAAAGAAAGTGAAAAAATGAAGAAAATGCCAAACAAAACAAAAAACGCCACAAAAACATGACAAAGCAAACCACAACAATGAACAAACTGACAAAATTATGAAGAAAATGATTATCCAGTTATCCAGAAAATGAACTAAATAAGCAACAGAACACACAAAAATTCAGGAAAAATAATAAACAAAATTAACAAATCAGTGATCTAATAAGAACGTTCTCCGATTCATTTTCAGTGGAGACCTGAAGTTTGAGAAATGCAGACATATTTTGTAACTGTCCTTTCCATTTATCCCGGCAGAAGCAGCAGGATCTGCCAATACTGTGGAGATGACGATGGACGATGTCAACACCAATACTGAGGCTCTCGCTGGTCACGAGCCAGGAAAGGATTTTAGGTATGTTGACTTTTGTACTGAGCATAAATTAAAAAAAAAATTAATAATAAAGATGGTTTTGTTTTTTTGGTAACTAAAATAAATGTTTCTGAATGATGTTAGTGAGACAGAGCAGATCTGTGAGGAGCACATCACAGAGGCAGTGAGGATCCATGAACATCAGGAGGATTTACGTGCTGCCACTGCAGAACTAGCAGACAGGAATAATGAAGAGGAGCCCTCAGACCAGGTAAAAACAAATACAAAAGTTCATCCCTCAATCACAATATTATCACTGGTTTGTATGAAAGTATAACTTTTTTTTTTTTTTTTTCCAGCTTCTGGAAGACGACGGTGTTTTCAGGACTGAATCTGTGATCCAGGGTGAACAACAGCTGAAACCCTCTGGTTAGTAATAACAGGAATATAGAAGTTATTCTCAGTAATTAGGTGTTTCAGCTTTGAGACTGAGCTCTGTTTTTAACACTTTCTTTTGAAATGTGACATCTTTGAGTTTTGCTATGGTTAGTGTTGTAGTCAGAAGCACCTAGACAAGACCAACATATTTAGGGGTGGAGACAAAGATGGAGACCAGAGTAGATCTACAACAGTCGTTACAGCAATCAGATTCTTTGAATGTTACAGTGGTGAGGTGATTTACACAACCTGTGGAAATTTGATGCAGGAATTGGAAAAAAAAAAGAATATTTAAACATTTCTTTTCACATCACAGTAATCCCTATAGCTTCAGCCACTTTGAGACTTGGATAAAACTGAGAAAAAAGCACACTCAAGTCCAAGACCAAAATGTCTCGAGTACTACAAGACTTATGAATTAATACAATCTGATCCAAAATGTGTATGTCTTAAAGTGTTTCTATGTTGCAGAGTTTGATTTTCGAGATGACTTTGAGCACCATGAGGCCACAATCAGAAAGCAAGAACAAGAACTACAGACCCTGCGCTCAGAGTTTGTTGTACTGAACTCAGAGCTTTCGCTCAGAAAAGAGTTGACTACTGAGCTGGAAGTCCAGGTTCAAAACTTGGAGAAGAAAGTTAGTGCAGCAGAGGAAGAATCACATGCTGCAGCAAATAAACTAAATGTTGCTTTGAGGGAACAGAAAGGTCTTGTTGACCAGGTAAGAGCAGGAGCTGCACAATCCCACGTCATGAACGTGGCAGTGTAACTGATATTTCCTAACTGATCCTTTGCATGTTGTGTGCCCTTGTAGGTGACTCAACTGTCAGAGGAGAATGAGACATTAACTCTGCAGCTGCAGACCTCTAAATACCAGCTGACAGATGTCATGGAGATGCTGGAGGGACTGGAGATGTCAAAAGGTAAAAAAAAATAGTTTTGGTGGATCAGGATTTGAGCCATTTGGATAAATACATGTTTTCCCTCCATTCATTTATGTCTACAAAAAAGAACATTTTCAAGGAACACCCATTCCTGAAAGATTGTCCTGTTTTAGGTGGCTGGGATGAGAAATTTCTTCAGCAGGAGAGTGAACTGAAGAGGGTGCGGTCAGAGAAAGCGAACTTGGAACAGCACATCCTGGGAATGGAGGGTGAGTTGGAGATACTACAAGCGGAGGGGACAAGGCTGAAGAACGAGATGGAA
The DNA here is from genome assembly GCA_029823295.1 of Pseudamia nigra. Lineage (NCBI taxonomy): Eukaryota > Metazoa > Chordata > Actinopteri > Kurtiformes > Apogonidae > Pseudamia > Pseudamia nigra. The sequence goes on from JAQQAE010001534.1 coordinate 9,847, forward strand.
ACTCAGCAGAGGACCTGTTCCAGCATGGAACACCAGATTGAAACACTCATGACAGAGGTGAGCACTGAGCCAAAGGCCTGACACATATTCATTAGTGGAGAATATGTACATTTCTGATTCTGCCGGATTATCAAATATGTTCAAAATGATCACTATTTTCACACCTGTTTCCAGACAACCCAGCTGAGATCAGAACTTGTTTCTTGCACTGAGGAGCGAGATGAGATGTGTCAGTCTTTGGACCAATATAAAGAGCAAGTTTGCAACCTGGAGAAAACAAATTGTGACACCAGAGCCCTGATTTCCATCCTGGAGGAAGATATCAGAGCAGGGAAGAAGGACTATGACGCCCTGAAAAGTAAAATGGAAAAACTGGAGACAGAGAGACAACAGGTACTTCAGTGTAATGATATAATTCAAGAAAGCACAGGGTCTGGGATGGAATATTGTGTCAAAGCTTTTCAGAGTTTTACAATGGCCAAGTCCTCCTGGTGATTAAGAAAACCTTACACTTTTCCAAATAATCCACACTTTTCAGATAGTGATGTTTATGTCAAAAGTGAGATTTTCTCGAACATTGTTGCATATAATCTAAATGAGACCTGCTGATGTGGTGGCAGAGAGTGATATTATGTCTGGTTTATATTAGAACAGATGCTAACTTTGTGTTCTCTTACTGTTTTTTAATGTTCATTACTGAAGTTGTTGCAGCAGATTAAAACTCTGGAGCAGGCGATCTCCCAGCAGTGCGGAGAAAGGGAGGAGCTTATTGATCAGCTTGACAGAATCAAAGAAGACCACACATCAGATATTCAGCACACTGAGTCCATGGTCAGCAAGATCCAGGTGAGGGTGCGGTCCGATTCACAGGATGTTATATGTGGATTTGTCTTCATAGCACTTGAGATGACGTTAAACCTCAGCAAAAATAATGATCCTGTACAGATAAAAGTTCTAGCACTTCTCATATCTGTGTTTTTTGTTTATAGGCTTTAGAGGGTGAAGTGAGCCGTCTCTCACAGTCTTTAGAGTCGTCGCTCCTAGAAAAGGGAGAAATTGCTTGTCGTCTGAACTCCACCCAAGATGAAGTTCAGCAGATGAGGACTGGCATTGAAAAGCTCCAGGTCCGCATTGAGTCAGATGAGAGGAAGAAAAGGAAGATGGGAGAGTTGCTGAAAGGTGACTCTTATTACCTTTGTATAATTAAACGGGCATTTTGTGAGTGCAGAGCTGACTGACTTTGTACAATTTCAGCTGCACAAAGAAAGTCTGATGTACTTCAAGATCGTATCGAGGCCCTGGAACGAGAGAAGGAAGATATGGAGCAAAATCTAGAAGAAGCTGTGCTGCAGGTATGAACATATCTGGCCTAGAACACAAGCCTGTTTTACGCCCTTTTCTTCTGGACATATATTGCTGGTCAAAAGTTTGGACACACCACCTGTTTCAGTGAGGTTTTTTTTCTGCTTCTACAGATACGTTTGGACAATCTAACATCTAAAACATGTCACACTTGTTTACTACATAATTCCATACGTGTTCTTTCAGTTTGGATGTATTCTGTGTAAATATACAATGTCAAATATAAAGGAAAAGGAGGTGTGTCCAGTAGTTTGACTGGTGGTGTACTTTAAAACTTTAATATTTTCTCTCATGTTCTCATTCAGGCTGAGACCGCTAAAGCTGAGCTGGAGGAGGAAAGGAGAAAGGTACTATCCTGTCGGTCTGCCTTTGGCTATTTAATGTCTAGTTTCATGTTCAATTAAATTTGTTTTGATGGTACTGGCCTTTCATAACTTTTTCAGGTTTTTTTTTAAAATTCCTTTTCTGTCTTCACTCACTGTTTTCTGGCACTTAGGTGGAGGAGGAGAAAACGGAGCTTACAGAGAAACTCTCAGAGCTCTCTGCTGCGCTGGAGGCCCTCAGATCTGAAAAAGAGTGCATGGAGAAAGAAGTGGAAATTAAAAATGGAGAGATTGAAGAACTGAAGGCAGTGAAAGAGGAGCTGGAACAAGGGTTGGAGAGGGTGCAGACAGACAGAAGAGAGGAGGAGGAAAGACAGAAGAACAGGGTTGAGCAACTGGAGAAAGGAATGAAAGAGGAAGCAGAGAGACAGACGAGACAGGTGGATGATCTTCAGACACAGCTTGAAGTCGTGAAGCAGAAGAAGATCTACTTTGTACAGAAAAATGCCACACTGGAGGGGGAGAAAGAGAGGATGCATTCTCTGCTGATAGAGCTGGAGAAAGAGAAAAGCTGTTTGGAGAGTTCATTAGAAGAGTTGCAAACAGAAGGACAAAGGCTTTCCATTCAGGGGGAAGAGTGGGAGAGGGAGAGAAATGACCTGAAGAGTCATATTGAGGCTTTAGAAAAAGAAACTGGTGAGCTTAAAGCACTCCTCAAAGTTAAACAGGAAGAGCAAAGCAGACTGCAGATGGAGCTGGAGCAGGAGGCAGATCAGCAACAGTCCTCTATAAAAACCATCTCACTTCTCACAGCAGAGAAAGATCAGATGGAAGGAGAAAACAGACAGCTGCAAGAGGAGAAAGAGAAATTGCACCTGACCCTGGTTTCAGTGGAACAAGAGAGAGATGACCTGCGCAGCACTCTGGCAATCATAAAGGAAGAAAACGAGGGCCTTAGTGTTGAGAAAGAGAAACTTCAGTCAAACCTCTGTTTGATAGAAAAGGAGAAAAATGACATCCAGCAAACTCTGTTAACACTGAGACAAGAAAAAGAAAGGATAGAGGAAAAGAAACAAAAACTAGAAGCTGAAACAAATGAATGCCAGTCATCTCTTTCTTTGCTAAAGGAAGAGAAAGAAACCTTGATCACAACTCTTTCCTTACTGGAAAAAGAAAAGCAGAGAGCTGAAGATGAGAAAGAGGAACTCCAAAAACAACAGGAGAGTCACCACCTGACAGTTTCCTCCAGGGAGGCAGACTTGGAAAAACAAAAATTATTCATCTCCGAGCTTAATGAGCAGGTGTGTGGAGTTTACCTCTGTTCATTTCATATGTTCAATTCAATTTTATTTGTATAGCGTCAGTCACAATCCAAGATTATCTCCAGGCGCTTTACAATTCCAGGTCAAATCCTAGAGACAAAAGAAAAGAGTAGAGGTAGAGCAACAAACAACGCAGGTAATGGGCGGTACTGACTCTGGACTGGTCCACAACCAGCAAGGTCAAGGGACCTGTATGAAGGACAGTGAGAGAGAGAGAGAGCAGAGAGGAAGAAAGCACAGAACTACTGTACAGGGAAGACACGAAGTTAGTAACACAATATAGATGACAAGGAATAAAGTGCAGGGAGTCAGTTTTACTTATGAATATGGTAATGGATAAATAAAATGAAACAATACTGAACTTCAAAAAAAGACTTGGTAGCATAGAAATATCCTCAAAACACATTTTGCGAGAGTTAATAGAATATCTTATTTTCAAATGTCATATTGTTCTTGCTCCTGTAGATATCAGAGCTGTCGTCTCGTGCTGCTCGTCTGTCTAGAGAGAGAGACTCTGCACTGAGTAAGATGAGTCTGTGGATGAAAACCTGCAAACAACTGGAGCAGGAGAAACAAGTGATGTTAAGCAACACAGGTGAGCAATTGTCACAACACAGTACCTGATTTTGCAGCATTTGGACTTTGAGTTTGTGGTCTGTAACGAGTCAGATTTTTTTCCTAATTTTTAAATAGTTACAGAGAAAACATGGTGCTTAGTCTTGATTTATGATATTTATTTAAAGATGTCGGAAAACACATCAAACATATTGAGCACACAGAGTTAAGAGTAGCTCAAGATTTCCTATTATAACTTGTCAAATCTGGTTACTGTTGTTGGAGGCATAGTATCAGCATAAACATGTTTTGCACTAACAGAGATGAACGGTGTGTTTTCTTGCAGAAAATAAAAAGGGTAGTGAGGGGGTGCGGGCTGAGGAGAATCTGCTAAAGATGGCAGCAGAGGAGAGACAAAAAGAGATGCAAGAGCTGAAGGCTGCTCTTGAGGCAAAGAGGAAAGAGGCTGAAGAAAAAACAACTGAGTCACAAGAAAAAAACAAGCAGGTGGAAGAACTTCAAGTTGCGCTTGATGTAACCAAGAAGGGACTGGAAGAGAAGAATAAAGAGCTGGAAGAAATGAAAACTGAGCTGGAAGAACTGAATCAACTTGTGGAAGAGAAAAGTAAAGAGGCTGACGAGAGCGTGGAGAAATACTGCAATCTGATGGTTCAAGTTCACAAACTGGAAGAGGCCAATGATGCACTGACAACACGACTGGAACAGCTCACTGTCAGCAAACACAACACTGAATCTACCAATGAGAATATTTCACTTCAAAACTTCCACAGCACTGACAACCGCCGCTTCAATAGAAAGTCATCCTCCAAACATCAGGGAGACCAAACGTCTGAAAACTCTGAGAACGTGGCCCCTTCAACATCTCAGAGGTCTCCTCAGGCTTCTTCTTCTGGGAAGAGAGGCCACTGTGACATCAGCGATAAAGACACAGCACAGGAAGCTCTGCACAACCTGACAAAGAAGCTCAGAGCCAACGCAGTGATGACACCCAATCCAAAACCTGAACAGGAAGAGGAGGAATTCAGGCCGGAGGGTCTCCCTGAGCTGGTACAGAAAGGTAAGGAATCTGCAAGAGCGGGGAGATAAATGTGAAATTTGCTGTATGGACTTGATTTGAAGAACTAACCAACCTAACAAAGAACAGGGCATCCACACATTCTTAAAAAGACTTAAACTGTCTAGCAAATGCTTAAAATTTAATGTGTCTGATGACACAGATGTGTGACAGAATGTTCATATTTCTGAGCTTCAAATGTTCAACTGCACCTAATGGTTGTCTTTTTTTAACTCTGGGCAATATGTTGATTTTTTTTTTTTTCAGTTATTTTTGTCATTTACCTATTTTTTTTGTGCACTTTCTTAATCGTTTTTGGTTTTCTTTATGAATTTGTGGATTATTTTGTACATTTCCTGGATTGTGTTCAATTTTTTTTTTTTTTTTTTTTTTTTTTAATTTTGAGAATTTTGTAGATTTATTGTTATCCAATCAAAATAGATCAAATATGGGTTCATTTCCATTAAAAATTAGATATTTTTACAGTTCTGTCCAAAACTCTTTAAATTTGCTAAGTTTCCTGTCGACACCCTGAAGTGAATTTCTGCTTCACTTTGTTGTTTTTCACATTTTGTTCCCCTCAGGGTTTGCAGATATTCCTCTTGGGGAGGCCAGTCCGTTCATCATGAGGAGAACCACAGTGAGGCGCTGTAGCCCTCGGATTGCTGCAAGACACACCAGCACCATATCCTCACCAGACAGCACGGTGAGCACAATGACATACTTACATCTGCACAAGAGCTTAAATAAGAAAAGCAATTATTTGTGCGGCAATAGCTGAAAATGATTTTAGGAGAAAAGTGATATATAAGTTTCTGGCTCTTTACTCTGAAGGACACTGGTTTGATCCGTGCAGCAAAAAATGAGCTAATGTTGGTTTGTCTTCCTGTATGTTTTTATATAAATAGTTTTATGCTTAATGTGTCAACATTCATAATCAGTAAGTCCAAATAAATGTGTGACATCACTGTTAAAGCAAGAGTATTTCAGATGCAGGAGCTCTGTGCTCACCAGTTTTGTTTTTTTTTTTTGTAGATTCAGATTTTCCAAAATGTTGAATCCAGTTTGACTTTGTTAGTCATTATGTATTAGAAGCCGGGCCCCTAATAAGTCTGGAAAATATCCGGACCCCCTCCTCCCTTGTGTCAGTTGCTCAGGTGGGTTCCAGTTGCGTCAGGTCAGCTGAGACAACCCACTGATGGGTTTAGAAGGATACTGAGGTTTCAGGTCAAAGGGTCCAGATGAAGAATGTGAGACTGAACACCTGCTGTTTGTCATGTGGTCATTTAACCTGAAGCAGCATTGAACATTTAAGTGTTGAACATTTTAGTCACCTTTGTCCTATTTGGTTCTGTGTTTTCTTCTTGTACATGCTGTACCTCAAGTATGTGATTAAACTTTTTTGTCCATCCCTGTTCTTAGGTTTTGGAGCCCATTTCTCTCCAAAGTCCATCCGTTGAAATGACAACAAATGTTACCAACAAGAAGTCTGTTTCACAAAGCAGTGAGGAGAAATCCACCCGACGCATGAGTTTACGGAAGACGCCTGAACAGAAGGAGAAACTTTTGAGAGAACAGCCAGAGGAAAACTGTCACGTTCAGTAGAGCAAACAAAACACACTCACATTATCACGTAGAATTTTTGTTGAAACAGTCACACTCGCATGTAAAAGGTTCACACTCCACTTTTAGGACACATTTGTATTGACTAAGTATATACTTTAATGTGGGTAAATGTCCTGATTCACTGGGTCACACCTTCTCTGTCACTTGTAACACTTTGTTTTTTTCCACAGTGAAAAAAAATCTATGCATCCTCGTGTCTGCTATGTTCCCGGTTAGTAAATCAGACATGTCGAGTTTGGGTTAACTAAACTATAGGCAGCTTTGTTCATCGGTCACTGATTTTCCTTCATGGCACTAAATTTTAATCATGCTGAGTTTTTCTTTTAACTGTTGTGTAACTTTGTCCCCTGTGTATCCATCACTTTGGTTTTAGTTTACTTTTGGTTATTGTTCTTAGCTTAACGTGAAACAAATGTCTTTTCTGTTCTTTTGTCCATAGTACTGCAGGTGAAATATACAGTAGCCGCTGTGCTCTGTTTGTCCTTTAACATATCATCTGTTTACTAATGGCAGCTAAAAACTGAAACTAGTCTCTTCTGTTACACATTTACTGCAATGCATTTATCATTTTAACTGATTATTGTAAATAGGTGCAAATTGTTGTCTTTTACTAAACTTTTTTTAACCTTCTTTCCACTTTATTTGTTTTTGTGTATTTACAGTAAATAGTGACTTCATGTTGAATATGTGTTGTACATTAAATTTACAGAAACCATTATACGTGGACAGTGGTTACTGGGCTGAGTGGGCTGGGTTTTCTCTTTTCTGTGCTCGTTGAGCCACATGAGGAGGTGATGGTGGGTTTGAGGGTCTGGTGTTACCTGCCTGTAGACAGTGATTTGTTATCATAAAGGTTTGTGAGAGATTAGGGTGTATCAACAGGTGCTTAAAATATCTTCTGTTTTAATTTGACAAAAATAAAAGCATTAACCCGCTTTTAAAGGGTTAAACATCGTTAAAAAATTTGCATTTGAATTGTCAAGTCAACATTTGATTACCTCATTTCATAACTCCAATTTCAAAATGCTGTGCAAAATGTAAATATCAGAATCTACTGATTTACAAATCTTATAAAGTCATATTTTATTCCCAATAGAACATAAACAACCTGTTACATGTTGAAACTGAGACATTTACCATTTCATGGAAAATATTAACTCATTTTGAGTTTGATGACAACACATCTCCAAAAAGTTGGAACAGGGGTTATCAAATACTAGAAAAATAACAGTCAAAAATTAAACACCACTGGAGGAGCATTTGACAACTGATTAGGTTAACTGGTAGCAGGTCAGTAACATGGCGCGGCATAAAAGGAGCAACTTAGACGTACAGATGCAAAGCTTCACTAATCTGTGACAAATTGTCTAAAAATTGTGAAGCAATTTCAGAAAAGTTCCATACTACTGAAATATACACAGTGGTTTTAGAGCAACATATGCTCCCATCTAGACATCTCTTTCAGGGAAGACCTTGCATATTTCAGCAAGATAATGCCACATCCTGCATACTGTATCCATCACAACATCACGGCTTCTTAGGAGGAGTCCGGGTGCTGAACGGGCCTGCCTACAGTCCAAACCTTTCACCAACACAAAACATTTGGTGCATCATGAAACAAAAATCTGGCAAAGAAGGCCCATGGCTGTTAAGCAGCTAAGACAACATTCCACATCCTTAGACTCCAGCAACTGGTCTCACTTCCCAGACATTTAAATACAATGTCTGATTCACCGTAATACTGGTTTAAATGAAGTAAATGTTGCTTGTAACCATTAATACAGTCTGCTGTCAGTTTGTTTTACAGTACAGGAATCAAGTTTGCATATTTTTATCATCTCCATCCACTTTCCTGCTGACCTTCACACCATTAAACATCCTTCACTGAGAACAGTAATAAACCATGAACAGAGATTAATGTGAAGCCTGAGTAATGGGATTCACAGGTGAACTGTTGCATTGCTTTTAAGACACACTTGTTTAAATCAATAACATTGATCTTTTTGTCATCTATACAGATGTCGACTTTAAATGTATTGATGACTTTTTTAACCTTTTGACCTTTATGTATACCAGCTTGGGGTCAGAAACTACATTTATCCATGGGCCAGAATGTTTTCTACAAAGACACTGTGAGGCCAGACTCAAAAGATAAAATGGTTTTTAAAAATCGCTTGTACTAAACTCTTAAGTTAATAAGCTGACATCTTCAAAAGCCAAAATGTTTGAATTATGCATAATATTATACAACAGAATTTTATGATCTGTAGAAATTAATAGGATGTTGCATCCAGTTATTCAATCAGGGATTGAAATTATAATAAAGAAAATGAACAATATGAGCAACAAAATGAGCAAAAACAATGAAAACAGCCAAGATATTGAACAAAAATGGACAAACCAATCAATCAAGAAAATGATTGAACAAAATGAATGAAGGAACAAAAATATTAATAAAGCTGTGTTTTTTTTAATGAGTCAGAAGTTACCTATCACCTAAATGATTCTAGAAAAACAATAGCACCAGTGCCATAAGTCTTAAAATTGGTTTAGTATTGTTTCCCCAGTGTTTTGACTGAAAATGAACAACCCAGAGAAAAATAATTAAACCAATTATGAAAAATATCAAGATTATAAATCAAAGAACAAAGAAAATTCAAATGGGAACAAAAAGAGAAAAGTGGGAAGGAAAACATAGCAAAATAGGCAACAAAAAAACAAAGTAGACAACAAAAGTAGGGAAAGTCTTAAACAATGATCAAGTAAATGTTGCAAAAGAGCAACAAAATAAAAAAAATTAACTAACCACACAGAAATAAGCAAAATGACAAAATTAAAAAATATAAATGCATGAATAAAACAATCAAGAACAGAAATTAACAAAACCAAAAAAAAAAAAAACACACATTGACATTGAAAAGACAATGACTAAAGAACAGACCTTCTGGTCCAGTTTTGAAGAAATTCCTGAAATTGTTTAAATGCACTTATATTAAGATAAAGTTTCACATACTTGTTTATTGTTTTCATTTTACTATGTTGTTCATTTTTGAAGGACTGGATTTGTAAAGAGATGTTCAAAGTTCCAACAGTCATGTATCTCAATTCTTTAGCCCATATAGTGTACATTTATATTTACCGCAGTACTTGTTTAAAAATGAAACATGATGCAACAAATGCGATTCAAAGTTCTTTGACAGTGCCGTTGAAAGCATCCCATTAAAGTGCGTGACAGCTGTGGATGCATGTGCGGTGAGCACGGGGCAGCAGGGCATTCTGGGTTATGGGAACAGAGGAGGTGATGGAAATCTGAAAGCTCTGGCTGGAGCTGTAAGCGGAAGCTGTAGTGCCAGAACCAACTCTGGATGAGGACACGGGAAATGAGGAGATGGATCTGCTGAGCTGTTATCACTGGCCCTGAGACTGCAGAGTGAGTGTTTGTGTTTGCCTGTGAGTGGGTGTGTGTCTGTGTGATGGACAGACCGACTGACCGTGGATCCCCCAGCGTATGCATGATTTGTCCCATTCTTTACCCGGCAATACTGTGTAAGCAGTGTCCAACAAAGAGCCGCAGCCAGGAAGTGTCCACTGATGAAGGAGAGCAGAGGAATACGTTTAATTTACCTGAAAAATCTACTGCTGAAGTTTCCCGAGTAAAAAATACCACCTCAAACTGTTGTGCCACGTTAGAAGGCCTTATTTGCATCAAGAAAAAGAAATTACAAAGGAACACTTTGCAGTATATACATTTAAATGTAAGGAAATGTCATGAAATGGTGCTTAATGCTTTTAAGGTCACCATGCAAATTATTGTAAGAATTAGGAGATCAGGGATGCATATTGAAAATGCTTTATGGGTTTTCTTATTATAAAACATTAACAGAGACACCTGCTGAATATGGCACAATGTTGTTGGCATGGATACAAATTTGTTTATATTTGGTCAGTGGGTTTGACCAACCTGGGCATCCCTCATGGCTCAGGTTGACGCCAGTGAATATGTAGTTTATGGTGAACATGTCAGGTGTGTTCTTTAGGTAATACGGCAAACTCTGCCTGTGACTTTACAAATTAATGTAGTGGTGTGTTATTAAATCCTTAGAGTGTGTTTTTGGAAATCACCAGCGTAATGTGAGCTCTGGCAGCACTGGAGGGACCATTCTGTTATCAGCACTCAGTTCAAAAGCCAGCATCTGTGACAAAATGGTGGTACATTAGTGCACACAGCCATGTAGACGATGTGTTTTTCAGGGAAGGCTTTGTTTATTTCAGTTGCATCACATTATGCCTGTATTCCAACAGCATGGCTCTGTAATAACATGTCCCTGCTAAAGTCATGCCTATAGTCCTTTTTCATCAAATACTGCAAATGCATGATGTATTCTAAAATATAAAATATGAAGGAGACACCAAACTGGTAAGCAGGTGAAACCCTACAAGCAAGAATGGAAAACATTCCATTTTTAAAATGACATTCACTGGTCTCCTCATTTCCCAAACACAAAGTGATGTAAGAAAGAAAAGGTGATGCGTCAAGTTAGTAAAAGTAACTCAGCCTTCCAGGAACATGTTGCTGGCATCAAAATGATCATGCAATTTTCAAAAAACAATAAGTTCCTCGGTTTTGTGGGGTTTTAATGATTTTGAAAATCATCATATTCTGTTGTTTACATTTTACAGAATGGCTCAGTGTTTCTGAAAATGGGATTGTAAGAAAAATTATCTTTTTTACCGTTCTTTCTGTTATTAAGGCACAATGCCAAGTTTATTATCTTTACAAATAGTTGTTAAATGCAAAACTGTCCTGGAAAGCACATCATGTGAAAACATGAAATAAAGCATCGTTTTGGAATCTGCATGCCAGAATTAGTACGAAACAAATATTTGATTTATTTCAGCAACAATTATGCAGGGTGGTGTAATTATCACAATAATAAGGTGTAGCGCAATAATGATTTATTGCTCAACCTGAGTGGAGACAATAGCGAAATACCTCAGAGAGCAGCCAAGCCTCTGAAAAATGTATATCGACAAGTAGACTTGACATATTTCTGACTCAGTCACTCATCTCCTCTTCCTCTGGGATGAAGATCTAATGTTCATGTTCAGTTACTCACAGAGGATGAGCTATATTTAACGACCGCTGACCCTGGGCGTCTTCAATCACCTCTCGACCGAACAATTACCTCCACATGCACAGAGCTAAAAATAGAAACCAGTAAAATAGAATCAACATAAAAGCCTTGGGACGCTTCATCTGATCTGACTTCTGTATTTACAGTGTTTTGAAACATTTTCCCCTGGAGGGACATTATTTCTGCTGAACAAGGACAAAACTGCAACAAACTGCGACATGACATCAGAAATGTAGCTTTAGGGGGAAATGGACAGAAAGCGATAAATTCCAGTGATCTGTGGTGCAAACTGTGGTGTTTGTGGGTGACCCTAGAGATTTATATGCTTTTGGACTCTGGTCCTGTTTGGTGCAGATCATCACATTGATTATTTTGTGCAGGTTTATCCATGTTTTCTCTATTTTTCATTTTCATTCACTTACTTTTTTATTTAGAACATTTTTAGTTTATTTATTCAGTTGCTTGGTTCATTTTTTTCATTTTTGGTGTTGTCACTTGCTTCTTTATCTTCGTTCATTCTATTCACCTAGATTTTAGTTCCAACTCACACAACAACTCTTCCCAGTCGACTGAAACAGCTCTCGTGTTAATGTAAAAGTACGTGCAGTCAGCATAATGTCCTTTCTCCTCCTCCACTGGTCCTGATGGACACATTTATACAGTAGCAGCTCGGACCCTGCAGCTGCTTAAATGGGTAAATCTGGAGAAATGAGGCAGTGTACTGTAGCTGCTGTTGACTCTGGTCTGTACTTCCTGCTTTGATAACTTTTCCTCACGCATCATGAAACCTGCTGCCACTGGCTCAGGCTCATCAGACCAGGACGTTTGAGCACTAATGCAGGCTGTGAACTCAGTGGGTGTGTGTGGAGAAGACCCTCATTAATCTGTGTCCAGATACTTAATAAACCAGCTTTATCTCTGCACTTGGTGGCATAATGATGACCTAGCGATTTTCACATGCAACTGATTCTTCTCTGTAAACACCACATTAAAATTACAAGCAACTATTTTCTGTATGAATGTCATTTTAATTAGCTGTTAAAGGAGAGGGGGGCCGACGCCTAATGATTATAGTTAATGAAAACTGATTATAATTTTTAAAATAAATGACTGTTAAGTGAAGTTTGAAAAGCTGAAAGAAACAAAAATAGTTTTCATCACAATTGCTGTCATTATTTGCTTCTGCCCTGCTTTTTTCAGATTTTATAAATCAAGGCTCGTAAAATTGCACTGAAGTCATTGTCCAAATTCAAAGACTCAGGAGAAAAGATTAATCATGATTTCCAAACTACAACAACACCAAGATATTGGTCTGTATGTCCAAACATTGTAGAGCTACATTTAAAGTGAAGTTAATTGTACATATAGTCAACCGAAGCATGAAATAGTGCCAAGTGTCATCTTAAAAGGTTATGATTAGTCCTGCTCATTCTCTGTCCAGTCTGTCCCCATTTTCACTTAAAGGCCCAGTCAACTTAGTTCATGGTTTGTGGTGTACAGGTCTGGACAGGGGACCTGCCCGTTAACATGGCTTAGAACCTCATACGTGCATGAGCTCATATGTATTCATAAGTTAAAAATAGTCATAGTGGAAGTTAGCAACTGTAGCTTATCTAACCACAGGATGAGAGACAGTCTGCATTTCAGATTCCTTCAACATCTGGTAGAGGTAAGGAAAAGAACAGACATGCTAACTTGACAACTGTGAAGCTGTAAGCCAAGGTCACTGGCAGGGCTTCTGTTACATCATTTATATCCATCAACCACAATCGAAGTCTGCTAGCTAGTTCACCAACATCGTCAACTGCACCTTCAAAAGACTTTTTGAGATCAACCAATCACGACTTTCTAAATCATGTACCATTGTTGCGATGCTGTTTCTGTAGGCGTGGTTTTCAGCAGGGACTTACTGATATGACACATATTCGGAAGATGTGGGTTGGATTGTGAACTCTCTCTCATCAGCGTAATGAGATGCAGCTGTGTGATTTAGGCAGCTGTGCACAGACCGCGTGAAACACAGAAACATCGAGCTTTTTAATAGCACATTGACACTCTTTGTATATATTCACCTTAAAAAACTCTGAACTACATTGCCCAGCGACCCTAGTGAAGGTGGACGAATCGTTGGAAGGACGAGCATGGACCGCCGGAGAGACAGTACACACCTTCATCCTCCGAATCAGGATAGGGCAAAACACCTCACCCAGGGCTACCCTAGAACATAACTCAAGTCCTGAACACACACGCAGGGTCCGGGCAGGATCAAGGTACGGGGGTTGTCTTGCGAGCTTAGAGAACAGGCTCAGGACTAGGCTAGTCAGAAGTCAAACCGTAACAACCATACATTGCAACTCTTCCTCCTCACTAAATAAAAGCTTTTCTTCAGTTCTTGCTGACAGTTGGTCTAAAATGCTCCTGAACCACTCCTGAAGTGAATCTCCCTGTGCCCTGCACTAGGAGCTGTCTGAGAGAATTCTAAGAATTTTTAGGGATACAGACCCTGTTTTTTAGCCTTCAATCAAACACAAAGTTTCAGTGTCTGTTGCTTCAACACACCCTTTTTCTGTCTATGCCATAGATACCATCATTTAGATTCCTTGATACATTTTATCATAAGATCATATCAAAAGAATTTTTGATACTTCAACTTCATTTTATCTCTTCTAGACCTATCTACATGCACCTGTTTATTTTTCATTAAAATAAGATAGATCTGTAGAGGAAGGGCTCACCTTCCATGAAGGCTAAAGAACAAGTTTTGAAAAACTCTTCTCAAGCACATGTAATGGTGTAAATGCAACTGAGTACTACTCTACCTACTTCTGATTGGTTGCATTTATTTATTTATTCAGTCATTAAGTGGTTTTATTTGAGGAGTTGCAGGTGTTTCCTCCAGAAGTCTGCGCTGATTTAACCAAAACAAGAAGAGCCACACACTGGAACACTGAAACACAAAACAATACAGCTGATCTCGATTTCTATGTTTGCCCTTGTTTCAAAAAACAAGAGCTTTCTGTTTAATTGACCTTTTGCGTTGGACTTTCAACAGCCACCCAAAATCCTCAACTAAGCTGATTTGTAGTGATTTTTCTATGAATGGTTGTGTTTTCCCTCTGAGGACATTAGAGGCCGACTAGAAGTGGTTGGAGGCTGTTTGTCTTCACAGTCTTATGGCTTTAAAGAGAACAATGTAACATCACCTGTCTCCTTCAGAAATAGCTGTCTAGCTTGAATGTAAAGTGGTCAAAATATTCTTAACTGATGAGAATTTTAAGTGATTGAAACAGGTTTTGTTGCTTCCTTGTCTGTTTCTGCAGACTGCAGTGACTGTGATCCAATGCAGATAAAACACTGAATCAGTGTCATAAGAACTCAGGTCACAGATATAGATGAACCCTTTAATTAAAGTCTTTTTGTTTCATATTATTATTCTGGAGACTCACACCTGAATGGGTGCTTCTCCCTCCCACTGCAGTAAATTCAGTACAGCTATGTCAAAATCTGAAATGTGATGCTCACTTACACAAAGAACAAGAGATTTAGATTCATTTTTCTTTGCAGGACAATTACTTTTTGTTTTCTATTGTTTTGCTGTTGTTGTTTGAAGAGCAAAAAAAATTAAACATGCCTGTTTCCAGTATTAGTATTGATACTGTGTTATGTTGAGATTATAGTGTGTCCATACTTTACACATGAGAATATCTGTGTTGATTACATTTATTATTGTAAATATCTCCATTCTGCACAGAAAGCCATAGATGGGTTTTACATTCATCCTCTCAGTATCTTAATTCAAAAATGATTTGTGTGTCATATACAGTGGGGACAACAAGTATTGGGAAATGTAAAAATGTGCAAGTTCACCCATTTAAAAAGATAAGAGAGGTTTGT
>JAQQAE010001535.1:0-25136 GCA_029823295.1 Pseudamia nigra
ACACTGTTATATAAGCTGAACACTGACTACTTTTCATTGTGTCAAAGTGTCATTTCTTCAGTGTTGTCCCATGAAAAAGATATAATTAAATGTCTGCAGAAATGTGGGGGGTGTACTCACTTTTGTGAGATACTGTATATCCATATATTTTATAGATGCGTACTGGCCACTTTATTATGTACACATACTAACACAGCTGTATATATCTAATCCACCACTCCCATGGCAGCAGGGCAGGGCATTTATTCATGTAGACACAGGCAAGACGACCCACTGAAGATTACGCTAGTCATGGGAATGGGGGAGTAAGGTGATTTATATGACTTTGAATTTGGCGTGGTTGTTGGTCTGAGTATTTCACAAACTGCTGATCTACTGGGATTTTCATACACAACTGTCTCCAGGGTTTATAGAGAACAGTCTGCAAAAGAGAAAATATCCAGTGAGTGACAGTTGATGATGATGCCAGAGGTCAGAGGAGGATGGTCAGACTGGTTGGAGATATTGGAAAGACAACAGTAACTCCAAAGACCACTGGTTACAACTGAGTAATGCAGAAGAGCATTTGTTCATGCACAACTTGTGCATTGTTTAAATAACACAGCCTACATGAGTATTACTGCTAACCATGTTCATCCCTTTATGACCACAGTGATAAAGGGATGTGGTCTCTATGACTCTCTTATTATAGCTAGAAAGTCGAACACCGTAATAGACAGGTGGACATCATAAGGTGGACAGTGAGTGTAGATAATTATTTTATGCATTTTATGATTGTAATGTTTTACTTTTTGAATGTAAAAGACACTAAGTCGTGTAAGGATCATTAAATACTTCAGCATCAGTCAGTTCTCCAGGACCACTAGGACCACCATCATCATCCTGGACAGGGTTTAACAGGGTGTCTACATGATGGATGTCATCAAAAAGGACAAATCAGCTGTGACACATTGCAGGATGTCAGATGACGTTTTCTGAGGAAGACTGCAGTGGACAATTGAAACATGTCAAAGGTATGAAAAAATGTAAACTTAAATATATATGTTTCAATGTGATGTGCAGAGGCCTACGTAATGTGCAAAATATAATTATGTGTCTGTTTTTAAAAAGAACTTTAAGCAGCAGTTACTTTTAAAATATGCCTAATATGGTAAATGCAGATTGGTTGTGGATTTCACAATTCGCTAGCACACTGTACTGTTGATTCCATTTGCTCTACATTTTCTATCTAGATGATTTATACGGTTATACAGAGACAGAATCATACCCATTGCTGAAGGATGAAGCTCCTTTGGTGTTCGGCTCTGATAAAGACAGAGGAGAGGAACCGGCCCCCCCTGGAGGCCTGATTATAGGGGTTACTGGCCTGGGGATCCTGCTCCGACCCTCCTTCAACCCCTGTTCTTCGGTTGGTTTGAGACGGGAGCTCTTCCTGGACTCATCTGATGTATGAGTGTCCTCCTCTGAGCCAGTGTTGGACAGAGTTTCAGAAGCTCTACGACGCTCATCATCTCCAGAAGACAAAGACGATGACGTTCCAGACAGCATCCTTCTCCTCATCCAGCGACCCTGCTGCTTCTGGACCAGCAACCGGGCCAAGTCTAACTGCCTGGCTCGCTGCCGGAGCCGAGCCTGAGCCGAGAGTGAGGAAGACTGCTCTGAGCCGGAGTCTTCTTCAGACATCAGGATAGGGATTCGGCTGCGAATCCTTGGCTTTAAAGCTGCTGATGGCTCCACTGTAGCCATCTGAAGGTTTGCAGCTTCTACACCAGACGATGCAAGCTTTAAGGGTTCCTGTGACGGTTCATGAATTGGAGACATAGCTTCTGGGACAGGCTCCAAAGTCTGAGCCAGGACGGCAGATGGGCCATTTTCAGTCTGGGGCTGTTTGTCAGCTGGTGTCTGCTGGTCTGGCACCACAGGAGGTGGTTCGTGTTCCAGGGCCTCCCCTTCCTCATGCGTGTCTATTTCTACACCTAATTCCTTCATGATGGCCAAGACTTCCCGGTCACCCTCCTTAGCAGAGTGGCCATTAGAAGACATGACATTGAGGTGTGATGTCTCTGCAATATGGATGAAAGTGCGCTCAACTTTGGTGAAGGGTGGAGATGCCGGTGCAATGGGGGTGGAGGGCCGCAAATCGGACCTGAGAGCAGGGGACAAGCGGCCAGTCTCAGATGGTTCGGGCTGAAGCACCTCGCCAACCAAGAGGCGGTCATTTCGAGGCATCAGGGTGCATGGAGTCGCCAACTCTCCCTCTAAACCATGGTCACCACCAGACGGGGACTTCCGAGTGTCTCCAGGAGAGAAGAGGACAAGAGTTTTGGATGCATCCTCCAGATCTGGGTCAGCGTCTGCGGCAGAGGCGTGCTCTCTCTGCCCCTTCTGGTCCTCAGCCATAAGCGTAGAAGGTGCAGCATCCTGGCTGCGTTCGGTACTCTTCTGACTAGCTTCGCTGTTGGATTCGCTCTTGGTAACGTCATCGTCCCTCGGCCCTGGAGGCTCCGGAACATCATCGGCGTCTGGCGTAGCAAAGCTCCGGCGCTGAGGCAGAGTCCCAGTGAGCATGACTGTGAGGAAGTCAGCTCTTTTGGCCTGGAGCTGTGGGAGGATGTGGAAATGCTCCTTCTCATCACCTTGACCTTTTGTCCGATAGTCGGGAGAAGGAGGTGACGGAACCTGCTCGGTGGGTGACAACACCTGAAAACAATGAAACAACACTGTCAGACCATTAACAACATCCACAACAAGCATCAAAAGCATGTAATACTTTGTCCTTTGTGGCTCTGGGATCACATACTTGTTCCTGTTTTGGGAAAAACATACACATCTGTTTGATTAACAAGACAGCAGTAAAACATCATGATAGAACATCATGCCATAAAAAATTGCAAAAACATGCTAGAAACTTGATGATAATAATAATAGTAATACATTTTTTGTAATTTCTGAAGCCAAAGTGCCATATTTTCACTTTTTCAGCAAAAGAGAAAAAAAGTCAATTCATAGACATCAGAAACATTCAGATAAAACACCAATGACCAGTGTACCCACCAAGAAAGGATAGAATAAGAATTGAGATGTGTAAGACAAAAGCAAAAAGATAAAACTTATTATGATGAAGTGATCAAAAATGTTTGCAGGTCCAAACTTTAATCATGCAAACACTTTGATATTTCTGAGTTCTACAAGATATTGGTAAGATGTTTCAAGTGATACAAACGAACAGTGTAAGTAATTATGATTAAATAAATATATGTTTTAATCTGTCATGTCAACATTTGTAAAAGTAGGTTTGTCTTCTTAGACTTTTTATTAGTCTGTTCCAAACTGAAGATGTCAGAAACTATACACATACATTTACAAAAAATCAAGTCACTGGGGCTATTTTTACAGTGATTTCCAGTCATAGTAACGACAAACTGGCAGAGCAAATGATGGGTCAAATACACAAAAAGAACTTCTCATGTTTAAACCTGTGTTTACATTTTTCTAATTGGTAAAGACATTTCTTGCTTTCATTACTGTCCAAATGAACAAGGCAGCACCATGTGATGTATTTGCCCCAAAACCATTTTAATGTCATTTTGGTTGTACACAAGCTTTTAAAGATTGTCTAGATTACATACATTGATATAAAAGGCACAAAAAAATGCATTGCAGAGTTTATCCTTAGACAGCACGCAGTCTGGTATCAGGTGATTTTCAAGTGTTTCCCTTCATAAAGATTTAACATACAGCCTGTACATACATACTACACCCCGCTAGTTGTCATGCTATTAGAGATTAACTGCAAACCTAATGACTCTCTACATTTCTGTATATATGTACACGGTTATCATTTACAAAAAGTTTAAAATACATGCTTTAGCTGTAAATTATACAAGCAGTACTGTACAGTCATATAGTGATAGAAAAGAAATGCTTACATGTATTTTACAAGTGAAAGACACTCACGGATCACACTGAACAAACACGGTGAGCTCTTAAATCAGTTTTGACCTCGGTTACACAAAATCCTGCATTTATTGCAATAACTGACAGAAAACGTGGACATTTTTGAAAATCCTGGTGTTCAGTTGTTAACCAAGATGAGCGCAAATACTGGATAAGGGAGGAAGCTGAACGTGGCTCAAATAAAAACAAACGTCCTGCCTCCAACAATGTAAATTAAACTTATAGACCATTATCCAGATACAAACATCTTGGATTTTAAAATGGCTGTGATGTAGCTGAGTGAAAAAAGAGCTGTGAAAAATTGGGAACCAACACCAGTAAACAGTGGAATCAAGCATACCTGAAAGTGGAATTTGAATGCCAGAGAGATGAAGTAGAAATTGTGTTAGAATGCAATATCCATACATATTACGTTTATGTAATCAGATGTTTCTGTATAGTTAGCCACCTTCTTAACAAGTAAATGACAATTTTAGTTTATATTAATACAACAAAGAACTGATTTTCCTCTGTAACCCTTAGTCACAGGTGACATGATGTGCAGCTTGTAGAGATACAACAACACCTACACTTGTACAAACACCATCACATCATCTGTATATAGTATTAACTTTTGGACAAATGGATGGTAAATCAATAATTTGAATACTAAATATTAGAGGACCTCAGACTGATCCTTGGGATATACCACCAGCATTCTGCCATAGTTATAAACAGTGGTAAGATGATGATATGATGACATATACTCGTGTACTTTCACCATGGCTGAATTATGGTGAAAGTACAAGAATAAAACACTGAGCGAAAACGATAACACACAAAATTCTTCCATTACAGTAGTGGTATTTGTTTTAACTAATCATGAGATGGAGACCCAGGTGTGTACTTGGGAAAGAGGCACTGTAAATTTGAGAGCATTTAAAGTATTTTAGCTGTCTAAACAAATATGTCATATTTAGTGGCGCATAGTTGGTCAAAATGTGACATGGTCTATTCATTTCTCACACATCAGAATTTTGCCCCAGATTATCTGTGGTAAAAAAAACAAGTCAGCAGCCCTTGAATGTCTTAGATATACCTGTGCTGTAGGATAGCAGCAAACCAAAGAGTGTACACCTGGCTTTATTTTGTGCCGTTTGGAAGATTTCTAATTCTACACCTACCCACAGCAAATCTTAACTACATCACTTACACAGTAAAGTACATGATAGTCGCTTTGCCAAATGATCTGTTAACACAAAGGAATGTTTTATGTAACTTCATTGATGTACTTAATCTACAAAACGAGCTTGGTTGATTGTCCTCCAAAGGCAAAATACAGTAACTATGCAGGCAGCTGAGAAATTTAAAGTTTTTATTCGTATCTTGATTAATTTCTTGTTGATCTTTTTAATTTGCTTTATTTTGTTTTCATTTTGCTCAATTTTTTTTTTAATTTTGTTAATTTTTAAAATTTTGCTTCTTTTTATTTATTTGTTAGCCTAGTCTGCATATCCATTACACAGCAAGCACATGTTCATCCTGAAAATATCAACAAAACAAAATTAGCATTACTTCTTTGTGGTGTGCATATGCAGAAATACAGGTACATTACTGTTTGGTTCATTTGTTATTCTTATTCTTTTTCCTCATTTTCCCTGTGTGTCCATTCTTTGTGCTAAACCATGTCCATGTCTGCATCCGATAGATGAAAAACCAGGATTTCCAAAAATATCCAAATATGGTGTTAAAAGTCAGTGACACAGGAGGTGAACGTACAAGTGAGCTGACATGCAGGTGTACACTCTAAAGATATACAGAGTTTGGTTTTCTCTGCACCATCTGAACAGTTTCACCCTGTTTTTCCATAAAGTTTAGCTCTGAAGTCACATATGCAGTAAAATGTACCTGGGAGGAGAGTAATCAGAGTATTTTTTACACGTATATAGTGGTAGTGTGTGATGCATGAGGTAAATGTGTTGAGTTGACTTGAGTTCTGGAAATTAGGGCCCATATTCTGTTACGTGGTCAGTCATCTATATATTAAAGGCTAACTCTACAATGAACCCCTCATCTGTATCTACATAAAGTTTGTTACATTTGCCGACAATAACTGACTCCTCCTCTGAGCTAAACCGCTACATAAAAATCAGTGTACTGCTCCTTTTATCCCAGATGTCACAGATTATTCCATTATCATTAAAATGTTAACAATTGAGAAAGCTAACATCAAAAACAACCAGCTCAGCACTAACGAATACAACAATATGTACAAATCCTCCATATTGATCCTTTAAAGGCCCCATGCAGTGACACTTAAATCTGTATTTGCACCGGTACCAGATCTGTCCTACAAAGGCAAAGTGCAGTCAAACTGAGTTAAAACTGGAATTAGACCTTTCCATGCCAGAGAAAATGAGGTGTCAGACTCCCATTAATGACAAAATCCAGACAAGAAGCAAAGCAAACCACAGTAAGTTTGTGAGTTACTGCACTTTGGATTTGTTTTACCCTGGCGCTTTGACCAAAAATGAAGAAAATTGACTATATAAGAAAGAAAATCTGGATAAGAATGAACAGAATAATGAAGGAAATTAAATAAGGAGCAACATTAAGATAATAGTCAAAAGAGTTAACAGAAAAGAGACACAATAAGAAAAATAAAGAGTAAAAAAATGAACAAAACAACAAGAAGCAAAATAATCAAGAAAATGAAAAAAAAAATTATAAAGTAATCAAGAAAGTTATCAAAAATGAACAAAATAAGAGGCAAAGTTAAAAAAGGGAAATAGAAAAGAAAATTCGGAAAAAATAAGAAAATATTAACAAAATAATGAAGAAAATAAACAAACATTAATGAAATAAGAATCAAAACAAAAGGGAATGAATGAAATGAACAAAATGAACATAAATAAACAAAACATCAAGAAAAAAATTATAAACTTATAACTTAAAGTCAAAGTTAGTTGTCATAGGTTCGTTGTTGCGTTACTGCAGTTTGCCTCTAGAGGGGAGTGTAATGTTATGTTGAGTTGATCAGATTTTGCTGTGAGGTCTGGTATACGCCCACTTTTCATCAGGCACTGCTCTGATTGGCTGACTTTATGTAAACCTTGATAAAGATGGATTTTCACAGTATGGGACCTTTAAATGTGGACATTTCAGAGGCTAAGGAAGCCTTCATTTCAGAGGTAAGACGTCACAGTCTTTCACTCACAAGCAAATTAACAATCGGTCTAGTCTTTGCTTTGTAGTCAAATTTTCTTCTTTTTCCCCTCAAATCATTCTGATTATTGGAGAGCAGTTTGATAATCACCTAAAACATTATTAAATGTGAAATAAAGACTGTTTTTCAACAGCAAGTCACCAGTTTCACATTTGTCTTCAAACATGTAAAGATCACAGTTTAGGCCAAAATGATTAAGGCAGTGTTTCCCCACACTCAAAAACAGAACACGTCTATTAAACATGAAGTGTTTAATATTTAAATGTAAAGAAACACAATCTCATTTTGTTCAGTTTGATTTAATGTTGACAAAATTAAATCAACAAAATACCCGCAAAATGAACACACTAAAAACAAAATAAAAAAATATTTAAATGATTCAAACAATCCAAAATGTAAAATAAGTGAAATAATCAAGAAATGACAAAGTAATCAAGTATTTGTAAATGAAAAAGACTAAAATAATCAAGAATACAAACAAAATAATTAAGAAAATAAAAATGAACAAAATGATCCAAGAAAATGAACAAAAATAAACAAAATATTGAAGAAAATGGACAAAATAAACAGGCAACCCAGTTTAAAATGCTCCAGTTTTGGTCCCGACCCTGAGTTTGGGAAACACCGCTGTAGTGAATGAATGTGAAGGAATGAAAACACCTTGAATGGTCATTAAATGCATTTCAGATAAGCCAAACTCAGTGACATCATCAGTGAAATATATCCAAAGCTACAAAAATAAGATGCACGTGGTGAATGTTCAAATACTGCGTGTAAATGTTCACGTGAATGCTGCACAAAGTTAAACCTCTGCTTTCAGTCCAGTTTTCCGTCATCTGAACACCGTCGGGTGCAGCTTTGATCCGTGAGTATCTGTCCGTTCGATTATTTACAAAGAATCACAGACGGTTTGGTGTCCGAGGTGTGGGTTCAATGTGGTTTGGGTTTTTTTTTCGTCGTATTACAGTCAGAGGCGCGAGTCGTACAAACAGCGGATCTCATGCAAAGTGTGGCGACGGTCGCAAACAGTCTTCCACGACGATAAAAAACGCCGACGGATTTGGACGAACGCAGCATCGTGGACTAAACACATCGATCTCAGGGAGGGGAATCGTTTAAAGACGTGCAAAATAAAGTTAGCAGCTTGTCCACGTCATACATTCGGGATGTGTACGAACTCCTGCGAGCGAAGCAGCATGAAAACAAACTGAGGCCAAGTGAAACGCTCAGATACACCGTAAAAATCAAACAGCAGTGGTGCATATTCAGGTAATGTAGCCCTTTAACTCAAGTGAGAAAGCAACAGTGTGGCTTTCATTGCACAACATGGCCATCCTGAAAATCCAGAGTGTGAGCGGTCAGCATCAGGTCACAAAGGGCAATAGAAACCTGAACAATCACCTACGCCTTATTAATGACATCCTCATTATTCAGACAGATGGACAGGAGAGCTAGGCAATAAAAGATGGAAATGCATTCAGGGTAAATGTTTCCGTGTCACTGGAGAACAATAAAAATGAGGTAAAAGATGCAAAAACGAGAGATGCAAAGAGATGAAAATGATGCTAAAGATGGAACTGATGTAAAGACACGAAAAAACAAAATCAACATAGAAGGTACAACAAGAAAAAAATATCTAAAAGATGCAGGAAGATAAAAACAGCATTAAAGACAAAAAATGGAAACTGCAAAAGACGCAAAAAGAAGGAAAAACAATTGAAAAATGAAACCAATGTAAAGACGCGAAACAATGGAAACAACGTAAAACACACAAAAATAAAAAATGACGCAAAACACAAAGATGCAAAAACTGTTAAAGATGTGTACGTAAAAACATGAAAAATCGCACATGAAGACAAAAATGATGCAAAAATATAAAAGACAAAGACGCAGAAAGATGTAAATGGTTTAAATGATGCAAAAAAATAAATAAATAAAAAATTACCAAATATTTTTTCTTAGTCCAGATTTTTTTCTTGCTGTAATGACATAAAATAAAGCAAATAAATTACGTCTGAGTTCAAAAAAATAAATCATCATCATTTAACATCAGAATATAAAACATAAGCTACCAATGAAATGTCTGGACACACCTTCTGCTTCAGTGTTTGTTCTATATTTATATTATTTTCCACATTGTCCATAAATACAGAAGATATCCAAACTGTGAAAGAACACATATGAAATTATGTAGTAAACAAAAAAAGTGTTCAATAACCCAGAACATGTTTTATATTTTAGACTGTCAAAAGTATACACATTTAGCTTTAATGACAGCTTTGTACACTCATGACATTCTCTCATCAGATTCACTGGGTAGTCACCTAGAACTCTTTTCAGTTCACAGGTGTGTCTTGTCAACAGGTAATTTGTGCCATTTTTTGTCTTCGTAATGTGCTTTAGACCATCAATTGTCTTGTGCAGAGGAAGGGTGGATATAGAGTCAATAGTCCTATTCGTGCTACTAATACTATACAAATCCATATTATGGTAAGAAGTTAAGAGAAAAGACAGTCCATCATTACTGGTTACACTCTTGTTGACTTAATCTAAACTGACCACACTTAACCATCATGGCTACCACAGCATTCTGCAGGGACGTGCCATCCCATCTGGTTTGTGTTTAGTGGAACCATCAATTGTTTTCCAAGAGGACAATAAGTCCAAATACACCTCTAGATTATGCAGGGACTATTTGTCTAAGAAGGAGATAAGGGCTGCATCACATCACCTGGACTCCACAATAACTTGATCTAAACTAAACCCATCTGAGATGCTTTGGGATGAGTTGAACCAGAGAGTGAAGGTAAATCTCTTAAAACTAATGTGTCCACTTTGGACAATCTAAAATATAAAACATATTCTGGGTTGTTGAACACTGGTTTGTTTATTACATTGATCCATACACATTTGGATGTTATCAGTGTGAATGCACGACGTGAAAAATAATTCAAATAAATAACAAACAGCACAACAGAACAAGAAGGTGTGTCCAGATTTTTGCCTGGTGATGTGCTAGAGGATCCTTCTGGATTTATGGCCCAGATGAACTGCACAGTGTACAGGAGTTGAAAAATTTGCTCTGAATTTGTTCAGACAGAGAATTGTCTCCACCGTCTGCTTGGATTAACTGGAAACAAACAGTAGCTCTGTATTTACATCTAATCACAGCATCATTTTAAACCAGCGACATGTCATAAAAGTGATCCATTTACTGTATTTGGAATATGGTGATTAATTCACTGCCTGTAAAAAGCAGTGCTTAATGAATTTATTGAACATCAAAGAACTCTAAAAAATACCTGGACTATGCTGACATGAGATTTTTCACATTAAACTCACTTTTTTTGGTGACTTCCTGAAATAAAAATAATAATGTGTGTAAAAAAAACAGGTTTGACTCATATTTTAATTCACACAATCGCAACTTTTCTCCAGTGACATTAAACACAATCATACATGAACGTTTTGGGGATTTAATGGGGATTATTTCCTTTAAACTCCTGATAAACAGCATCCTCATCTCATAGTCTGTGTAAAATTGAATCTGTTCTTCTGTGTCACTGCATCTGAAAATGGTGCTTTTATCTTATTACGGTTGTTTTAATTCCTGCTGAATATTTTCCTGATCATCCATCATTTTTACCACATTGGGACAAAAAATACAATATTTAAATATGAAAAATCTTAAAAAGTATCTGGTATGAGGTCATGAGATGTTTATAATGGTTAAAACAAAAGATGAAGGATAAGAAATAGATAAAATGATCTCTGTTAATGGTGAAAGAATGTTTTTGTACTAGATACATTTTTAATTAAGTGACTTTATAAGATGTCCTCAATGTCGTTCATTATTTCATTTGAACTTTTCTTCACTTCACGGTTTCTAATCTTGATGTTTCAGGTTCATCAGAAGAGGAAAAAAAAAAGATGACAGATGGTGAAATGTTTCACTTATTGCATGCGTTTCCTCCTCCTTGACCATAAAGTGCAACGGTGGTTTGAAAATATTCACAAGAACTGTGAGACATAGAAACCAGACGGCAGGCGGTTACATGGGTTTAAAACCAGGACAAAAGACCAACTGTCCAATCAGAGATGAGCTCTAAAATAATGACCGTCCAATCAGAGATAACCTCTAAAATAATAACCGTCCAAACAGAGAGGAGCTCTAAAATAATGACCGTCCAATCAGAGATGACCTCTAAAATAATGACTGTCCAATCAGAGATGACTCCTAAAATACCAACCGTCCAATCAGACAACATTTAAATCCCCATTTGTCCACTCAGAGAAAACCTTTAGAAACACCAGCTGTCCAATCAAAGACAACATTGACTGTCCAATTAGATACAACCTCTAAAACACCAACCATCAAATCAGAGAAGAACTCTAAAATACTAATCACCAATTAGACAACATCTAAAGACTGACTGTCCAACCAGACAACCTTTAAATCTCCATTTCTCCAATCAGAAAGACCCTGTACAAACACCAACCATCCAGTCAGAGAAGAGCTCTAAAACGCCACCCGTGGAATCTCAGACAACATTTACAAACGTCAAGACGACTGTGAAGACTGAATCATCACAGCTCTTCCACTACATCTCTGCTCATTTGGAAGACTTCAAAGCAAATGACAATGAAAAAAAAACAGAAAAACAATTCTTCAAGATGAGCCTGAACACAACACTGACCTGTGACAGATTCAAACCTGATCAGAGACCTTGAAAATTCAAAAATAGCAAGCTGACACTTTACAATGAGGTTGCATTAATTAACATTAGTTACTGCAGAAATAAGCCTCAACTATCTACACATTAACTGTTAACATTTAACTAATGATTCTAGTACTTCAGGACATTAACTACATTTTTAAACGGATCCTGTCTGAACACCTCAATGAATATGAAGATCTTTGATAATTGGTTACTAGATACATTAGTCAACTATTAACATTAATCAGTATGGAAAAAAAGGGGAAAAAAAGAAAAAAAGGAGAAAAAAAAGAGAAAAAAAAGAAAAAGAAGAAAAAAAAGGAAAAAAAACATTAATCAGTACTTATTACTGCATTAATTAATGTTAATTAATGTCTTATTACAAAGTGTCACCAAACTGACACTTTATTACAAGCCTACATTAATTAACATTAAATAATCACTAACTAACATCAAATTAACTGTTAACTAATACATTCAATACTGTATAAATTAATATAAATGAACATTGGTACCTTTTTTCTAGATCCACAAGGTAACTATTAATTGAGATTAATTAATGCTTATGATATACCATTCATATCAGTACTATTACTGCATCAACTGCATTGACTAGTGCTGCCTGTTGTAAAGTGTCACCAGCAAACTAACATACATCTAAACGTTGTGCATCTGTTTCTATCAAATACAATCAAAATTTGAGTCTGAAAATATAAAATCAGACGTCTGCAGCTATTTCTGTCTCAAATATATTGAATTAAAAACAAACAGGAAATAAATCAGAAATATGTTCAACAGATAAAGCTTAACGTTAAATTTATAAAAACTAATTTGCAAAATAATTTTGTATTAATTTTACATCAATGAACATACTAATAAAATACAAATATTAAAATGAATCAAATAAGCAAACTGATGTATATAAATTAATTATAATCACGTTTTTTCTGTTTTGCATTTATATATGTTTGATCATTTCTGTAAAATGTGATTTGTTATTGTGACAAATATATTTTATGTTTTAAATATTATAATATGTTACTTAATTTACTTTTGGAGTGTTACTGTACAAATATATTTCTATATTTACTCACTTATTTCCGGAATTTGACTTTGGTTTTTGTTTTTTTTTTGTGCGTGCGTAGAATAGGACCCTCCTGAGCTTCCGTACATCTCCCACATTCACAGCCTTCGACGTACTTCAGTTTAAACTCACGTGTCACACAGTGGATGGAGTGAGGTGTTTGGGTGCCTGGTTTTGTGCCAGTAAAGATGCATAATGGCGGTGTATTGAGTGAAGCTTTCATATGCCCACTGTTGTATCATTGAAGACGTGCAATGGCGGTATATTGAGCGAGGCATTCGGGTGCCTGATTTTGTGTCGGCAAACGTGCAATGGTGGCATATTGCTCAAAGCACGATGATCAGATGGGAAAATAGAATTTTAGAGTATGGATCGCCGGGACGACCTGCATTCCTGAACGATCGCTCTTTCGCAGAAAACGAACAGAATGAGGACGGGTTTTAACAGTCTGGTCACAGTCTCAGTTACACTTTCCTCTTCGTCAAATCTCCTGTTTCACATTTTTTCCTCAGTTCGCCAGGTCGGCATCATGTGCAACATCTGGTTTGCAGAGGCTTCTAAAGTTTATTGCATGGAAATCGCCCCGTCATCACCTTCTCCTCCTCCTCTTCTTTGTTGTTTGTGAAAAGTTGTTGGTAGAGCAACGTGTGATGGTGACTGATTTTTTTTTTGTGTGTGTTGGTTTTTGAGCAGCATAGAATCTGGCTGCAACACAATATGGCTTGCTTTGTTCAGTTATTGTGGCTCTCAGTGCTGCGTTCACTGTCTTTGTGTTTTATGTGTGATTATGCAGAGCCAGCCTGAAGCGAGGTAACATTACTGACCACCAGGGGGCGACACAGCAGAACAAGTACCTTAGTGTCATCAGCCACAAGTTTATCGTTAACCAAAAAAACATGAAAATGTCACCGTAACGGAAATAAAACTAAAATCTTTGCGAAAAACTGTAGTGTGGTTATAAAACTAAAGATTTAACTAAATCCTCAGCTTTTTTTAATCTCTGTCCGGATATTTCATTCATAATTCGTGGTGTGATATGATTCTTATAGTTTTTAGCTATTTTAGCTTTTCACCAGCAGGTGGAGGCATTCAGCGCCTAAGCCCCACCTCTTCAGGTTTTGAACTCGGAAGCGAATTTGAAAATGACATTGAGACACTGACACTGATCCCGAATGACCTCTCCCTTCTATGCACATATGATGTTTGCTGATTTAAAAGATGACATTACAAGTAAAAGCAAATAGTTTGTGATCCCTCATTCTGCAAACTAGAAACAGGAAGTCATGTATGTAACCTGCCATTAACACACCTGAAATCATTCTCACCTCTTTCACTGCTTTGTTCTTGATGAATGAGGATTAATATGTTGAGGCAGTGACCATTTGGTGCAGCGATATACCGTTCAGGTCAAAATTATTAGCCCTCCTAGGATTTTTTTTTTCTCAATTACTGTTTTTAAAAAAAATGCCTGATTTCAACAGAGCACATCAAAGCATGCCGATTTCATTCAGAAAACATAAATTATTTTGTTCAGGCATAGCACAAACACCACTCTTTGACTGAGGCATGGTCTAAATGTGTGATCTGAATTTACTACTGAGCATTTGCCCAGTATTCACTTCAGAAAGGATTTGAGGCATAATTTGTGAATGCATGATGACAAAAGTAAAAGAAATTAGTTTAGATCTGAAGATTGCTTATGGACACAAAGCAAAGAAAGATAGACAAAGTTATCAAAGTGTTTCCAGAATTGGAGTGAGGAGCATGAGGGACATTTGGGGCTAATAATTTTGACCAAACCGTACAAACATATCCTGGCATATGTTTAAATGATGGTGTCAGATAATTATCCACTGCTGCCTTCACTGTAATGCATTTTTCCCCACAAGACAATGGGAATGAAGTGGGCAGGGCTCTATTAATCTGTCCATGTCTGGAAAAATAGAAGAAACTGAGACACTGTGACAACAACTCATTTCATAAAAAACAGACTCAAAGAGTCTATTTTTTTGTTTAGCCGTTACTTTATAATAAAAGAAATGAAACGCAAACCCATTCAAAACTAATATAAATTCAACCAAGAACTACAAGTCAAAATGTGAGCTGTTTTGTTTCACTCCTCTTTAAATGTTGCACATATTCATTTGTGAACCAAAAATACACTTTTTGACATTTTTGGATTTTTGAATATCTATTTTAGTTTTTTTTGTTGCTTGTGGAGCTTTTCAGCTCAAAACCAATGTTCAAACCTGTAATTTTATTTTTTATGCTCTCAAAATTAAAGAAAAGTACCAGGGTTTGGTTTAATGTTGAAAATCATGATAAAAATGATTCTGGATGTGAACTAAGATTTGACCCGACTGTGAACTTTCCCTAACCCTAACTGAGCTGTTTGTTATAGAAACACAAATATGGAATTTAAATGTATTTTTGGTTTGCAAATGCTGACGTTAAGGACAGATTTACGTGCTGTTTTGTTCTGGATGTCTGAACGTAAAGATAAAAATATAAATTATGCCTAGAATCACGTGGATTTCTGAGGTTTAGTTTGAAGTTTGGTTCACAGATGGGCTTCTTCATTTTATTACTGTATTTATAAATTTAACTGAAAAGCTAATTTGGGAGATAAAATGATAATTATTATTGTGTTACACATATATTATACATTGTGAGACTTGATGGCGATTCATCACAATAAACATAAATTCTGCAAAAGACATGTTTCAAAATTCTTCCTTCTTTAAGGTCTTTTTTTTATCAGTTTCATTTTTTTTTTACATTTGTCTTTTTTGTTTTTTCTGTTTTGTTATTTGTATCTTAAACAAATCATTCCAAACCAACAACCAGCTTCTTAATCTTTCACTCACAACAAAACGAAGCTTTAAACTGAAATCAAATAATGATTTTCATCCTGATAAAAATCCACATCAGCAGATTTTTAATGTGAACGAGGATTGTTCTCATTTTTATCACCCAGATCAACTTGATGTTTAGTTTAACAGTTTTCTAGTTTATAATAAACCCAACAATACATGTATGACAGTGGCTGATTAATTGTTTAATATTATTACTATTAATCAATGATTCTTTAAAACCACATCATCTTTGGCCTTGTTGTTTCCCATACCCGCCCCCCGCTCCTGACCAGCTCTGCATACATGTTCCTGAAGTGTCCATGTGTTTTTCCATGTATTCTATATCTCACCCTCCTGCTCTGCATGTGTTCAGGGCATGTTCCTATGTTTTTCCGTGTCCTATGTCTTGTCTCAGCTGCTGTTCTTGTTCATGAGCTTGGCTAACATCTGTTGCAGTTGTGTCCGGGACACATTCAGGACCGAGTGTCTGCTCCGCGGGCTTCCAGGTGCTGGCAGCGTGCCAGCGTGCCGCCGCCGGGCCGAGGCGGAGGCAGCGGTGACGTGGGCAGGGCTGCTCTCGGCAGAGCGGCTCCTCTGGATGAAGCTTCCCCCTCCATGCGGATACTGCTCCGTCTCCAGGGTGGAGGAGGAGAAGACGTAGGAGGCCAGCCTCCTCAGCTGATTGGATCGCGGTTGGTGCCTGTCCTCCTCCAACTGCAAACAGACCAATCAGAGAGAGGGAGGGAGGAGGGGTTAACGAGCGGAAACGACTCTTTGGAACAAAAGTCAATATGAGTCTAATTTCTGATTGGCTTCCTGCCTTCGTCTCCGCCCCCTCCCTGACCCACTCAGACGTTAGACAAGAGAGAGCTGATTTTTGCTCTCAAGTATCTAAAGCCATCAGCTGATTGGTCAAAGGTTGTGAGGGGAGGAGCCTGGGAGAGAAGCTGAGGGAGTGTAGATGTAAATCTGACTGTCTATGTTCCAGCTTTCAACACTAAGAGGAAACTACTGAAACTAAGAGAAACGGGCAGAGTCCTGAATGTAGCAACAGCAAAGCCGACAGAGAGCTGCAGAAACACTTTGAACATCTGTCCAAACCCTGAACTGCGGTGCCATTTGAAGCCAATCAGGTTGTTGACATTTAGGAGCCAAAAAGACAGAAGTGACCATGTTTGGACAGAAGGGGTGGAGTTGTGAGTCATTGCTAGTGTAACCCCGACTACAACCGATTGTCTGTCACTAAAAAAATGTGTTTATTCAATTAACAGAGGCTACGAAGGTTTGCCTCTGCAGGGGGTGGAGCTTCATCCACACCTGTTGGTCATCAAAGCCTGCTATTCATTATAATATCTGATTAAAAATATAAACATGGAGCACATCACTGATTAAAGGGTCCAAATAAAATTACTGACATCATGATGTCATGATGCCAAACGTAGGGCGCCCCAAGTGGCCGACAGCGGTACTACAACTTCAATGTTTTTCTGCATTGGTCTCATTAGACAGCTCTGGTCCTGGTAAAACTGAGACATATTTTAAACTCAGCTTCCGTCGCTTCTCAGTCAGTGTGTTTTTAATGGTCCATGGCTGAAATAACATCTATGTTTATCTTAGCTTAAAGGATTTGGAATATCTGTTTTTTGACATAAAATATGCAAGACAACTTGATCAGAATGCAAACAGAATGTGATTCTTCACCTCAACCCTCTGCTTTGATTAGTGGAAGCAGAAGGAAGGTTCTTTGAGCTTTCTTGAAGTCAACTGTTGTGACTGATTAAACCTGATCATCAGGCCAAACACAGAATCTCACATTTATAGCCTCAATGTGTTGACATGTTCTAGTTCAATAACGTAGTACTAACATTCAAATCTATCCACTGAAGTTAATTATATTTATTGATATCGACATAGGTGTCTATATGTTACTGGGTGCTTTTATTTTGGATGTATTCAAGTTGTTCAATTACCACTGGAAGGATTAATTATCATGTATGATGGTCAATAAAACCTCAAACTTGTAAGTTGATGAAGACATTTCTTCTGAGTGAATGGACATATGTTACTACATTCAGGATAAAACAGCTCATATTCATGATTATTTAAAAAAAAAAATCAATCAAGGACAGATGTATTTGATGCTTTTACAGACATTGCATCTATTAAAGTAACATCATCTAATGTTACAAAACCAGTCAGATTATTGTGTAGTTGGTATTATTGTCCATCATCACAGAAGTCAGGCTATTGTACAAAAATGTGCTCCTGGGTTGATTTTCTAAAAGTGTATTAATAAGTTTTTCATTATATTGAAGCAACCGGAGCGACGTTACATTCAGGGTTTGACGTCAGAAACTTGTTGTTCTGCAGCTCTCTATGAACTGTCAGCTGTCTGATATGATCCTTCTAGCTACTGAACAGACTAATGAGAAATATTTCCCCCACAAAGAAGAAGAAGAAGAAGCAGTTTAAAAGGACACAAAGTCACCAGCACGAGCACTGCACATCCTGACTGTCACTAATCTGGACAATCTGAGCTTTGATTTCTGAAGGAAAAATGACCATTAGAGATGCTGAGAGAAACAGGGAACACAAAAGGCACAAATCACAGACACACAACGCAGGAAAAAAAGGGAGGAAACATGGTTGAACGGAAGGAAAAGGAAGAGGAGGAACAGAAACTGAGTGATAGGACAGAGGTAAAGGACCAGTCCTAAACTGTGCTTACCCCGAAACATCACTTTTTCTCTTCTCGTCGTGTCCAATGGCACCTTTTCTGTCTCCTCGGGTGAGTCAAACTCGACATACACTGTACTTTTAAAGCGATAGGTTGGGGGCAAAGGCATCAGTGGTTATGTGGAGGAGGGGGTGGGGGTTGGAGAGGAGTAAAAAAGAGAATGGCAGTCCTCAATGGTTGGCGGCGCTCGGATTCTACGGCGACAAATCAAACAAGCAGAGCTCGCTAACATGTGGCTAAAAACGAGTATCAGCGCTGACAAGGCTTCAACCAATGAGATGTCAGTACACTGGAGATCAACCAAAACCAGGGAAGGAAAAGCCACCAAGTATGGAGGACCAGAGCGACTGAAACCAGGAGATGAGTGCATGAGGAAATCAAATGGCCACAGAAATGTGTAAGTAAAGAGCAAACATGGAGAAAAGAAACAGAACTGAGAAATGAATAAAAAAAAAACAGGTCAGTGAACCCTGCAGGAGGAAAAATTAACAGCTCCCCATGTCACTTATCCCACATTTACCATCAGACACTTTGCATTTTCACAACAGAATGACGACTTTTCCTTCAGCTCAAAGTTCAACAAGAGTCAACACAAAAATGTCCTGAAGATTCTTGATTTTAAAGGTCCCATATCTTGACACACTACCAGTCAAAAGTCTGGACACACATATCCTTCAGGGTTTTTTTCTGTATTTCTATTATTTTCAACATTGTACATTGAAGACAATCCAGCCGCAAGGTGTCACAAGCCAGTCTAGTTCTAGTCTTCATCCAAAGTCCAAATAAATGGAAAGAGTTGTCTCAAGAAGGAAGTCTGATATAAAACCTCTAAACTTTCTAATCCAATAGAACAGAGATGATTTGCTATGGCAACCTCTAAAGAGAACAGCTGAAATGAAAAGAAGACATACTGAAGACATCCAAACTGTGAAAGAATGTTTTATATTTTAGATTGTTCACAGTGGACACATTTAGCTTTGATGATAGCTTTGCACACTCATGCCATTCTCTCATCAGATTCATTAGGTAGTCACCTGGAACACTTAAGTTCACAGGTCTGTCTTGTCAACAGGTAAATTGCACTATTTCTTGTCTTTTTAATGTACTTTAGACCATCTGTCTTGTACAGAGGACGAGTGGAAACAGAGTAACCAGTCCAATTAGTGCTACTCTAGGTACCGCACAAATCCATATTATGACAAGAAACAAAGCTAAAAGACAGTTCAACCAAAAACATCAAACACCAGCAACTCATTTTGATGGTTTTGTTGACTGCAATTGGAGACACATTCAAATTTGTTGAGATTTTTCAGATTGACTGACCTTCATTTCTTAACGCAACGGTGGACTGTCTACTCTTTACTTCAAGATGTAGCCATCTGTAGCTATCTGCTGTTGATGATTAGACAGGTGGCCTGTCAGTTAGCACGACTTATAACCCTCATAGTTGCACAAGCTCATGCACTCACTTGTGGACTACTGACTCTTTATCTATGTACAAGACAACTGATGGTCTCACCACATTAAAGAAGATGAGAAATGGCCTGTTGACAATATGCACCTGTGAATTGAAAAGCGTTCCAGGTGACTACCTGGTGAATCTGATGAGAGAATGCTATGAGTGTGTTCTTTCACAGTTTGGATGTTTTCAGTATTAATGGACAATATGAAGAATAACACAAACAAAAAACAAACATTGAAGGAGAAGGTGTGTCCAGACTGGCAGTGTATGTGTCTATTACATGACTTGGTACAATAATAAGTGTTGATTACATTTTTCCTTAGTTTATAACTTTGCCACATAGACTTTTCACTGAAAGGTGCCATAACCGCCCACCTTTCAACATAAGCACTCTGATTGGTTAAAACACAGGTCATTTACAAGGCAACCTGGATCAAGTGCTGA
Organism: Pseudamia nigra; assembly: GCA_029823295.1. NCBI lineage: Eukaryota > Metazoa > Chordata > Actinopteri > Kurtiformes > Apogonidae > Pseudamia > Pseudamia nigra. The sequence goes on from JAQQAE010001535.1 coordinate 20,463, forward strand.
CACAAGATGACTGCTGGGGTCAGGGATAATTTTACATAAGATAAGATAAGATCAGTGTCTGCATTATTATTCAGCTTCTTCAAGATTTTATGAAGCATTGTAGGTATTACAAGGGTAAAATATAGGACACTTTTAATTTGAAATGATGTATGGTGACATATGACCAATGACAGTGAAGGAGAGGTGTGGTTGTGAGCAGTCTGTTTATGACCAGTAAGACTATATAAGGATTATGGAATTAATGTTATTGTCAATGTTATTTAATCTCATCACCCTTGTTTTTTCTGTGGATTATGTTTACTTGTAGTTCCTGTCTGTAATGTCTGAGTTTCACCTTGGTTTCAGGTTACTTCTACAACATTTAACCTTTCTTCAAATTTATTTCTGTAACATTTAACAGAGGCTTACCTTGTTTGGAGTCTATTTGTGTGACATTTAGCAGAGTTTTACTTTAATTTCAGGTTATTTCTGTAAAACTTTATAGAGTTTCAGCCTCTCTGTGGAAAATATTTTTCATGTTGCAGACTTTTTCCTCAAATCATAGTGGGTATCAGCTGAATTTAGCTTGACTAACACAAAGGCTGTTGATATATCTTGTAGAAACCAGCGCATATATGTTAAAAATTAAAGATGACAGAGGAAAAGGTTGTTATTTTCATTTCTTGTCTTCTCATAATGACGATACCCTTCAGCACCCTGCAGGACATCCTAGAACAATAAAATCTGTCCAGTATTGATGTATTTTTGCAATAATGAGCTGCTGTTTGAAGCTGTTCATCCACCATCACAAACAGGCGACACACATCAGAAGCTTTGACATATGTGTGCGTACGTGTGTAACAGTGTGGTGAGATCACGCCAAAGCTCATCAGAACGACAGAACATGAAAACATCATCACCGTCCTAACAGAAAAACATCTACAGGACACCAAAAGCAAAAGGTCATCATGAAACCGAGCAAAAACCCAAACCATGAAGAGTTACAGATTAGAACAACACATCAGCAGCAGCACTGTCCCACAGCGTTGTGTCACAGAGCCACCTTTTAATCTGAGGATCCAAAACACTATCACCTAGTGCGAATTTAGATGCTTCAGATATTCAACATGGTAAAACAGCTTGTACCCCCAATTTAGAGTTTACAGCTCATGATATCACAGGTTGCAGCTTTACCCGATCCCCGTGAAAGAATGAGTATATTCATATGGATTAATAGTATTATAGTACTGTATTATTATTTTATTCCAGGTTCCCTGGTGATTATCCGTAGGTTTAATTCATAAGTAAAAGACAAGACAAGATGTAAAAGACATAAAAAGATGAAAATGAGTGGAAATGATGAGATGCTAAAAAAATATAAAAGGTGTGGGAGGAAAAAAGACAAAAACAATGTAAATAAGCACAGCAATACAAAACAGACAAAGACAAAATCCTGCAGTATGATTTGGAAATGTATTCTATGTACGCCAACATTGACAACATTAAATCAAAATAAATGAAATAAACACAAATAATTTTATTACTGCAAAGAATAGATGGTAATGAGAACATGTTTGTTGCAATAAACCATTATTAAATGCCATGTGTATCATGTTCAAGACCCCTAGAGTTCATTCAATTGCCCACAACCACTCGATATCTGCCACAATGTAGTCGCTGAATTTCAGTATTTTATATTATATTTCAGTCTCTCCTTGTTCCAAGCAGTAGTGTTACCTATCCCAAAAGCTGACAGGATGGAGATATAGCAGTCAATAAACATGGCACGTTTACATTAAACTGGTTCAGACACTTTTAAGTTATCATCTTGACACAAGTAAAAGGATTAAGACATGGGACTGTGAAACCAATGTCGTCTAAAGTGCCTTTGTCTGGAAAAGTGCTGTATAAATCCAATCCATTATTATTATTATTATTACTACTATTATCAGGAAAAGGGTTTGAGGCATTTGATTCTTGTTCTACAGGGTGTTATTAGCATTTTGTTAATCAAGTTTAGTGAGTCCAATCAGACCTTCTGTATCATCATATCCTACCTCCAGCCTGGTTTAATATGTGACTAGAGGATCTTTTCATTTCTCTTCAAGATGACTGACTGTGACGGAGCTGTAGGACGGCGCTGCCAAAAACACGTGCAAGGGACAAATCCAGCACCAGTCACATAATCTGATCAAAATGTGAACAACAGTACACTGATGCAGGGCTGAGTTTATATTGAACACTTCATCCAAGCAGAAAGCCTACCATTTTCAGACACACAGAGAGATATTTCAGTCTGAGTCAGCAGCTTAGTGCTGATTAAGATAATTCTCAAGTATGATCAAATATGAACAAAACACAGATTTTTTTGCTGTTTCTTAGTCAAATGTGGCACCATTTTCCAGCTGATTTATGGTTTGATTCAATCTAATCCTAATGTGATATGTTCACTTCTACATAAACAAATCAAACTCAGTCAAGATGTTCGTTTTATCACTGATCACTGTTTGATGATCTGATACATGAAACAACAACTAGTGTGATATAGTACAATACATCACTGACGCAATGTAATCATATCCTCTTTGTATCAGTGACTTAGTGGTTTCTGAACTGCTGTTTAAAGCCAAGTTGTCACTTCCTGGATGACATTTTGGCACCAAATCAGAACATGACCATATTTGGACAAATGGGAGAGAAGTACAGTGTGTGGTAGTGGGTAAGCCACTGGCAGTGTACGTCATCAGATCTTTACATACCAAAGTCGTTTGACATTGGCAACTGCTTATTCAATAAACAGAAGCTACAAACATCTTGCTCTACCTGTCAATCACACCTGTCAATCAAAGCCTGACACAGCAGATGTCCAAGCCTCTATTCAGCATGAAATCTGATTAGTCATTTACAGATGGACCAGGTGGCTGTTTAGATGGTCCACATAAAACCAATTAAATGAGAACGAGTTCAGCTCCATACACGTACTGTAAATCTATGCAGCCAATACTTTTTGTAGCTGCACCTAATGGTCATCTGTGGTACTACACCTTAACATGCTAAACATCAATGTGATGCAAAATAATACAATGCCAAGTCAGTGAAACTGGCACAGATGACAAATTATAAGTCAGTACTAAAAGACCGTGTGACCAGGCTGGATGTGTCATTAAAGCTGCATGTCAGTGACAGATGAACAAAGTCACCTGACACAGACACAAGCTGTCCTCTGATTGGCTGTTGGGTCTCTTACCGGTCTCTGCGGTCCAATGGGCTCAGACTCTCTCCGTCGGGGACGTCCTGACGGCAGCGAATGACACGGCGACTGGGCAGGGCTTCCAGCACTCCTCCTCGACGCCTCCTCCTCTGTTAGTGTTAGCATCCCTCGACTGCTGTCCCTTGTGTGAGTCTTTGGACGAACCACCAGCTCCCCTAGAACAACAAGAAACAAATCAGAAAAACAAAAAAAGACAAAAAAATTGTTCTGATAGTGTTGGTATCAGATTGAGATCTGTTCCATGTTTGTCCATGTGTATGGACTTAGGTCAGGTCTTTCTTTCATGTTCACATGAGTTGAAATCCAGTCACATCATGTTCTTTTGTTCTGGTGCTTGTGTTGGATCGAGTCTTGTTCTGTGAGGTGTTTGTATCAGATCAAGTGTCTTTCTACATTCACTGTACCAGATTGAGTCTCAGTCTGTTTCATGTGTCAGTGTCAGATCAAGTCCCATTCTGTGGTTGTGGTGTCGGAATTGGAATGAATCTCATTCTGTGTCAGTGGAGTCAGTGTCACATCAACTTCAGATCTAGTCTTGTTTGTGGTGTCAGATCAAGTCTTAGTCCATGTTTATGGTATCAGAATCAGACTGGGTATCATTCTCAGCTGAGGTCAGAGTGAGTGTCGTTCCCGGTTCGTCAAGTTACCGTGGATCATACCTCCAGCCCGCAGTCTCCGCCGCTCTTCCTGCTCCTCCAGTGGCCTCAGCTCCTCCGGTTCCTCATCCGTGGTTCCAGAAGTGGTCGGGTGGAAGTCTCGCAGCTCCGTCTCTTTGTCAATGATTACCCACTCCTTGCTGTCGAAGTCCTCCTCCTCAGCCAGCGGGACAGAGCGGATGAAGGCGTTACTGTGAGCCTCCTGGTCCACGGATGCCACTGACACCTCCTGACGCCCACTTGCCTGACGATCACCACGGCAACCAGGGTCGATGGACAGCATCTGAGCCGGCTGAGACGAGTAGACGTGACGGGACGGAGAGCCAAGGATGTCCATCCTGGACCTGGATGACATACCAGGAAAGACATTCAAGTCAGAGACAATGACATAACTTAATGTCCAAAACCTCAGAGACAAAGAGACAAATTATGGAGCTTTTTCACTAGCACCTACTCGGCTCTACTCGATTCAACACTGCTCAATTTTGGGTTTTTCAATTAGCTGATAGTACCTGGTACCAGGTACTTTTTTAGTACCTACAGTGGATATAAAAAGTCTACACACCCCTGTTCAAATGCCACATTTTTATGACATACAAAATTGACACCAAGATAAATATTTTCACAACTTTTTCCGCCTTTAATGTGACATATAACCTGGACAACACAATTGAAAAACAAACTGAAATCCTTCAGGGAGGTGAAGTAAAAATAAACAACTGAGATAATGAGGTTGCACAAGTGTGCACACCCTCTTATAACTGGGGA
>JAQQAE010001536.1:0-25133 GCA_029823295.1 Pseudamia nigra
TAGGGTGAGATGGAGGCAGATGATTGGCTGTGGCGACCCCTGAAGGGAACAGCCGAAAGGAAAAGAAGAAGAAGATGTGTGTCATTCCATTAAACCTGGGGTCTGCAACGTGTAGTTACGGGACTGTTTAGACTCTCTCCAATGGCTCCTAGAACACATTTGATAAATCAAGATGAACCAAAAAAAGCAACAAAATAGTCAAGTCAATAAACAAGAAAATGAGTGGAAATAAATGCAGATAAGAAGTGAAATAATCCACAAAAATCAATGGAAAGTCACAAAAAGTAATCTGGAAAATGAGAAGAATTCATAAAAATTAATATATTAATTCATTGATTGATTTTGTCACATCACAATATAAAAACCAAACAAAGAAAAGGATATACATAAGAAATACTGTACATAACACTGCAACACTGACATACAATAAAAGAAAGTGAACTAAACAAAGAAGATGAGTGACTGAAAACGTACAGGCTGAAATGAAATGAACAAAAAAGTAACCAAAAAATCTGTAAAATGAACAAAAATAAAATTCAACACGTTTAATCAAAATGAGCAAAAAAAATTTTTTTTAAATCAACAAAATGACCAAAAAAACAATGAAATAATAAAATTGATGTTAACATGTTGCCAGCTCAAACATGTGTCATATGGTCTACGTAAAGGATCTGAATATTTTTTGCAGCTCTAGACACTTTTTTTTTCTTTCAGTCCAAAAATGGCTTTTTAGATTGTCAAGCATCTAGGGAGCCATTTGCATTAACCTAATGTGTTCTTAGGCGTGTAAGGCAATTTGAGTCTCGGTATTTTTTGGTCTGTCTGGTTCTGGTTCTCTTCCGGCTCTCAGAGAGAGCAGACACATTTCTCCTCCTCTCCTGTCCCAGCTTCCCTGCCTGCTGTGTGTCCTGTCTGTGTGCTTCGAGCCCTGACAGCATTACTGCCTAAACCTAAAAACATCATGGAATTGATCAGCTGGGTCCTCAACGCAATTGACACAGTTTTTTTTCAAACAGGAAGACAGGGATAGGGGTACCCGCCTGCCCCGATGGAACATTTGCTGCTGGATATGTAAGAGACTCATGGGATACATGGAGACTCATGTGTCTGACACTGCTTTCCCCCGAAGACGTGGAAGATGTTTATCTATTTGGAACCAAGAAAACAGGATTTCTACTGATTGGCTTGGGTGTTTTCCTGGTGTATCGCTCTATTAGGAGAAAGCTGTTCAAAGCCCCACAAAGCTTTGTCTCCACATCGAACAGTTGGGAAGGGCATTGACAGCACAACATGGGATGATTTCTGAGATAAATCGAAGAGTGGTCAACAACACCAAAGTGCTAATGTCCCTTCATTGCAGTTAGAGTTTGAGGTCTGGTAACCCAAATGAAGAATTGGAATAGTGAGGAAATTCTCAACTTATCTGCCTCTGACAAGAGGACTGTGTCTTACCGTTTTCTTTGGACACCCTGAAAGTGCTGGCCATGTTGTGCAGCTGCAAAAATACCCCCGGACCCCACAGCCCCGCATTTCGCCTCCGATTATCACTATTTCACCCTGGTTATGAGACAGAAAGAACTGCACGGATGTGTGTTGCCATAGCATCTGGTATCTGTTACACCATGAACATGCTGGTGGGGCAGCCTTCTGACTGTTATCGGGACTGATAATGCTACACATGCATCCAATTTGACATGATCACGCTAATACACTGCACAACCAAGGCTCTCTGAAAATGCTTTATGAATGAGTGTTGTGTTGCAACTGTTTGCTAATGCACTGAGGTTTTTTGTATGTGCCATAATTATGCTGCCTTAGGAGCTTAGTTCTGGATACTATGTTTTTTACTCTACAATCCCATTGTTGTCTTACCCACTCTTTCCCCCCTACTGTTCAAAAGGTGGCACAAAAGGTGGCTGCATAAGTTTCTTTTATTTCTGTACTGCTTGTGGTTGGAAACAAATGACAACAAAGGAAACCTTGTACCTTCTGTCAGTCTGTGAGAAAATGACAAAATTTGCAACAGATTCACAATCAGATTTGGGGGCAGTTAGTGGCCATGAGGCTAGAGAAGGGGGCCATTGACTGGAGGCTCGCCGGCTCAAATCCTAGATCTGCAGGAGATCTGGGTGGGGAAGATGAAGGCTACCATCTGTCCCCACCCTCATAATCGTCACCACCACAGCAAGTCAAAAGCTGTAGTGTTTTAATCCTTCTCTGTTTTAAAATGATACACAGTGTTATTCTATATCAGAAGAAAAAAAGGGAATGTCACAGGCTTTAGATGTTCTGTACACTTTAACGCTTTTATTCCTCTCTCACTCTGCATTGCAGTCTGAGACCACATCATGCATAGGAAGCATTTTTTTTCCTCTTACTTTCTTTTTAATTAATGCTTCTAGGCCATTCTAGGGTCTTCCAGAAAAATTGGCTGGTCAGTAGTGGTTCAGTAGGTGGTGCTTTGGGACGTTTTGATTGGCAGTCTCCAATTTATGCTGCCCCAGACCAGGTTAATTTGGCAGGCAGTTACAAGGGTGAAACAGCTTGATCAGAAGTCAATCACCTTCCTGATGCCGTAAATCCTAAGCAATCCAGAAATTAGAATCCTAACCTTGTTTCATAATACAAAATTGCTTCCGGCCATACACTGTATATAAAAGATGACCAAACCCTCCATGATGTCATCCGTAGGTTTCTGAAGAGCTATTCAGAAGCTCCCACAAAGCTACCATCTTGGTACCACTGCTCACTCTGATCCAAAAACTAACAAATGTAGAGCATGAAAGGGAAGGTGGAAAGTAAAACTGAGGTGCATTAAATGAACAGTGAAGACCTCTGGCCCAAACACACCTGTCAGTCAAACACAGATGAGATTAATTATACTCAAATATTGGGATCTGGATCATCTAAACAGACAGGTCATATAAACATTCACCCTTGTACAATGTTCACAGAGGTGGAAATAAACTATAGAGATGAAAACCATTATTTATACCAGGCTGAAAACATATTTATTTCTGTTCTAAAGTTGGACATTTTAACATGGGAGTCTATGGGGAGCTTCTGGGGCCTGCCCCCAGTGGACACTGAAGGTACTGCAGTCTGGGACACCTGCACTTAAAACAGCAGTACCGTATGTAGGAATTGCTCTTGTCTCTCTCTACAGTTGTCAATCTGTCAAATTTTCTGTGACTACTGTAAATTAATGTGATGTGAGCCACATATATTGTTTACACACTGAAGGAAAGGGAACCGGTGCGTTCAGAAGCCTTTGCAGCTGTTGGAAATGACTGTGACCACACACTTACAGATAAAACCTGATGAGCTGACTGCTTGTTATGCTCAGACAATTTGGTTTGTCGGTCTTGATAACGGCTACATTCAGTGCAGATTACAAAAAACAGATGCATGCTATTTTTAATGCTAACACAAAATACGTTTAAACCAGGAATTACAATGCTTGACTTACTGGCATAATCCAAGGGGCTAAATTTTTTTTATACTCACATTTAGTGTGGTTGTGCAGTGTCATTGCAACATCTGCACTTGTCCCCAAATAATAGTTAATAGCAAGCATTCTAACTCAACCTGTAACATGAGATCACCACTTCCTACCTAAGACTGATAATAGTTAATTAGTTCTTAAACACAGTCTGACGTCATTAAGCACACAACTACAAAACAAAAAGGGAAAGCAAAAATATGACTTACTAGTCCAACAGCAACAAAACAAGCTCACCACCACATTTACATCCTCCTATAGGTTTGTAAGCTGCTTCAATATTCAGTCTGCTCAGTTGCACCCTCGTTTTCTTTTCCTCATGTCCTTAGTCATAATCCTCTTTGTTTTTTTCAGGTGGCTCTGTCATGATATCCGTGCTACCAATACTAAGCAAGCTAACTCATACTCTCACTGGAAAGCTAACCCATCATGTCCTGTGATTGTCTAACAAGATTCATCCCATAACGTGCTATTTCTTGTCTTTTCAGTGCACCAACCTGCACAGAAATGGTGCATGGTGCTATTGGGGGCTCTGCAGGCTATGGTGGAAGCAACTTTTACCCAGTCAAAAGATTGTGGATGGTGGAATATTTTAATTTGGATATCTTGCATCGTGCTGCATTAACACTGGACTTGTTTTTGGAGCCAGCCCCCCAGTGGACTTTGAAGGTACTGCAGTTTGTTAGACTTCTATATTTAACTCATGGCTCAGTCACAGAGGTCATGGTTCCAACATATAATGTCTTAAAATTTAAATGTTAAGCTTTTGGATTCTACTTGACTATAGGACAGGGCAGGGGTTTAGCTTCATTGCGAATAGTACTCACTTGTGATGTCATAAGTTTCAAAAACAACATGTTTTTTCTTTATTCCATTTTGTTGCATATATTTCTCAAGACCAGCAGCAGTAAGGAAGTGTTTTGACAGATCTTATTTTTATTAAGTCAGTGTTGTTTTTATTGGCATTTGTTTTAATTACATCACTCTGTATTTTTAACAGCTACACAGTTGCCTAATTGATGTTTTTGTATGGAACAGACAATGTTTGATTGTGTTGGTGTTTTACGGATTGCACTTTAAATTTCATTGTACTGGTACTGTATGCAACTTCTGTGATGACAATCAAGTATTCCAATCTATTCTGTGCTCTTCTTTTTACATCACAGATGTTGTGTAAACATCAAAATCTAATAAAGGTGTATTTTCACTGCATTTATGGAATCTTTAATGTAAAGTCAAACATACAAAGAAGAATAAAAATACAAAAACTTTGAGAAATACAAAAACATCAAGAAATGCAAAAGCTAAGCTTCTTCTTTCCGTGTTTTCCACTAGACCTCTTCCTATGTTTTTGATTGTTATATTTCCTAACATTGTGTGTGTTTTTTTTATAGTTTGCATGTTTGATTTGGCGTTTTGACATGAGCAATCTGCGTATTTTTCTTGACAACCAAGCAGGTACACTCAAATCACAACTGCACATCACAGCATTGCAAATGATAACTTGAATATGCTTTTTTACTGAATCGTGCTCTCCTACTCCAAATAAAATTTTGCGCAACATGAATTGCATGTGGTGGAGCTCAAAAAGATCGATCTGAACCCTGGTGGAAACTAATGGGGATCTGTTCTGACCATATCACTAAATAGACAAATAATGCTTTTGCTTAAAGTAAAAGCCTGTGATACATATTGGTCATTCAGAAATACCAGGTGAAACATACAAACTTGCATGCAAATACAAAAACTTGAACTTAAAATACCAAACAAGTTGGAACTTTCCTCTTGCATGTTTTACACACCACCTATCACCATCTAACAGTGGTTTTTACGTTTCTGCAAACTCAATCACCCTAAACCCCCTTAAATCTGGACCTTTAAACTGATAACTTTCTCCTCATTATGTAATTGCACAGAGTGATGTATTCCAATGATGCCAGTAACTGAACAGCCCTAATTAAGAGACAACAATGAGCTGAAGCACAATCAGTCCGTCTTACCCCCAAACCAAAAGCACCATCAGCTTAAGTGAGAATGATTCAGAACCGAACAGCAGACACGCACCTGCACAATTCAATGCAAAGGCAAAATGGAAGGACTTGGGTTGTAAAATTATGAATGAATATTTCGGAATTTTGGTGTTTTCAGAGCTCACATAGACGTGCATGCCTCAGTCATCCTCACAACAGCACGAGTCTAAATCAGTCTGACTCTTTGATGTGACTCTGACAGATGTTGTTCAACGCAGCAGCGACATGTACAGTATGTTTGCGCCGATGCCACATTAAACAGCTCGGTCTCTACAAGACGCGCGTCATCTCTTACCTCAAATAGTTGAGGTATCTCCCGCCGCGCCAGATACTCCTTGGCATCGTTCGTATTCATCTCCTGTTCGGTTTCCTCAGATGTCTCAACTTGTGCGGAGCGTCTTCTTGTGGTGTCCCTTTGGTTCTCAGTGCATTTTTGCCGCGTGTGGACTTTACAACTGGATTCCTGCCGGCGATGCCAGCGCGCCTCCCCTCCTCCTCCTCCTCCTCCTCCTCCTCCCCCCTTACCCTCCTCCTCCTCAGTGATGCGGATGCGTGGCTCGTCCGTCTTCCTCCTCCAACACGCACCGAATGTGCCTGACGCACAGAGGGTGCGCTCTGTGCCAAATAATGCGCACCACCTCTACCTACAGGCACCCTGGCTGGCATACATGTGACTGTAAATATGTGTTTTTTTTTGTTTTTGTTTTTAAAAGGCAAAAAGTAACAAGAGTATTTGGCTGCAGAACTTGACTTTTAAGCCCAACAAAAGAATGTACAAAATAAATACTTTCTGGAAATTTAATGCTGACTTCTTGAAGTGTAGTGAGTATTCTAACTTAATTAAGGATCTAATGTTAGAAGTTAAGTTTGACACTTCTATTGGAACCTATTGTAATAGATGGGAATTCTTCAAATTCAAGGGTAGACAAATTTCAATTAAATTTGGGGAAAAACAGAAAAAAAGAAATTAAAGAACAAGAATTTAAATGGGTGTAGGAAATAGATGAACATTGTAAGAAAATGCCAGTGTCAGACACTGATAGAGCTGCCGTTATACACCTTCAATCACAGTGGATGAGTTCTGCTAGAGGAGGGTCTGTGGGGCCTTCATAAGGTCCGGGGCCAAATAGATTGGACAGAGGGAAGAGAATACCGCTTATTTTTGTGGAATGGAAAAGAGGAGTCAGGAAAGAAATACTATGAATACCCTCATATGGAATGCACAAATTATAAAATAATTATGGAAGAAGTTTATAGATTTTATGTTGGCTCGTATCCTTCTTTTCCTAGAGAAAAACCTGACTCTTTTTAAGAACATTATATCATATATTCCAATTATCACTACAGGATTTAGGGACCTACAGTATGTGATTCTGGAATAAAAATGTATGAATTGGATAAAGCAGTCAAACAAATGGTGTCAGGTAAATTCCCAGGACAAGATGGATTGTCTCACTGACTTTTACAAGTTTTTCTAGGAGGATATTAAACAATTATTATTTTACAGTATCTGTGAATGCTGCACAAAAAAATCTTTAACAACTACCATGAAGCAAGAGTTGATAACTTTAATTCCCAAACCAAGGAAAGGTCAAATACAACCAGAAAACCTTAGATCTATAACACTCCTTAACATTGATTACAAATTACTTGCTCAGATCAGTGTAAGATTGAAAGAGGGGGTATCACAAGTTGTAAGTGAGATTCAGTCTAGTTTCCTTAAAAGTTGCTCCATCCATAATAATGTTAGACTGGTGTTTGATTTATTGGATTATAGTGATGAAATGAAGATGATTGTTTCATGCTGGTCCTAGATTTTTGTAAAGCCTTTGACAAAGTAGAACATCCTTTTATTATCGAAACTTTAAAACTATGGGCGGTCAAACGATTAAAATTTTTAATCAGATTAATCACAGGGTCACAGTGGATTAATTTGATTAATCACAATTAATACCGTTTTTCATTTTGTGGGAGCAAAAACATTCATGATAGAAGGTGATATAGACACTCATTTTACATTAAAATGTATATTTTTTTTCTAATTTAAACTTGTGTAACTAAAGGAAATTCCACGTGCTTTGTAGAACTTAACAGAATCTCTGTAATGTTCTGCTGAGATGTTTTTGCTTTTTTACACTTGGTTAATTGTTTTCATCAGTAACTAATGTAATTTGTTTCAAAATGTGTAAAGACTTAGACCTTTACATTTAAACTGACTTTGAAGCAGTAAATACTAAAGAAGTTGGCAGTGATGTGGGTCAAACGTAACATAAGATTTCATCACTTTTTCCTTGGTATGTGAGTTATTGTGCATTAATCGCGTTAACATGTTAATTGCATTAAAAATTTTCATCTAATTAATCATGCAAATTGTTTAATCCTGATTAACGCGTTCATTTTGGAAGCCTTATTTAAAACATTTTGGTTTTGGTGAACATTTTTTTGAGCTGATTGCCATGTGTAATAAAGACATTAATAGTTCTGTATAATTATTTTCAGGAACCTGTAAAAGTTTTCATGTTAAGAAAGGAATCCAGTCCTGCCTCACCTTTACCCTTCAGAATGGCAGCTGAACTATTATCACTTATGATTAAGCACTGCGAAGATGTTGGAACGTTGAACGTTCTTGGCCATAGTTTAAGTATAAGTCAATTAGCAGATGACACAACACAATTTCTCAAAAAGAAAAGCAAAATTTCAAAAGCTCTTAATATTATTTCTTTATTCTCAAATAAATGTGAACTTTTAGCAATTCATGACCACCCCCCAACTACTGTTGAAAGCATACCAGTTAAAAAGGAAGTTAAATACCTTGGGGGTTTAATTTCCAAAGATGTAAAACAGAGAGAGGAATCTAATTTTGATCTTATTATGAAATGAACAAGCGTAAAGCTATTTTGAATTGGTGACAAAGAGACCTATCTGTCTTTGGAAGAATTTTTTTGTCTAAAGTGGAAGGTCTATTCACACTAATTTACCTGGCCTATTTGTTGGATGTCACAGATTAATTAATTATAACCATTAATCAGAATCTCTTTAACTCTATTTGGAAAAGCTGACATTGCTGTGTTAGGAAAAACAATGTTATCAACTCGGTGGAGGAGGGGAGCCTGAATGCCATTGACTTTGATTCTATGAAATATTCATTGAAACTTAAATGGCTGCAAAAGTTTCATCAAATCATATAATAGTGTTTGGTTTAATCTCCCTTCTAAGACTTTGGTAGTATAGAATTCTTGTTAAAATGTAACTTTGAAATCAGCAGTTTACCAAAAAAAAAATAAAAAAAAAATCAATCTTTCATCAACAAGTCCTATCATTAGAAATACATTTTCAAGCATAATTTCCCCCCTCATAATACGCCTATTTGGAACAACAGGTGCATTTTGATAAAGAAGAGGTTGATTTATTGTAAAGAATGGATGAAAAAAAGGAATCAGTCTGTTCAACATTTGATGGATGTTAATGGAAACATTCTGAAGTACATTGATCTCAGAAACAAATGCAATTTGTCCCGCTCCATTAAGGAATATCAAACACTCATCAGGGCAATTCCACAAGAATGTGTTGCTCTAATTACAGGTTCCTTACTTTATTCAGTGACCACTCCTAGAATATACCTATTGCTTCTTCAGAATTCCCTCTTTTCGATAAAAAGCGCAATAATAAATTTTTGAGAGCTTTCATTTCTACAGCATGTTTCCCCTCCCCTTAAGGAGAAGTAATATTTTTAAGGGTTTTCATCAAGGAATGTAAAAAATAAGATGCAATTATTCAAAATTTTCTGTTCCACCAACGGCCAAAGAGGTACATCTAAAAACTATTTATGACATTTATCCATCTAAGTTTAATACCGACTATCATGGCTGCACATTTTGTGAAAGTCAGAGTGAAACAGCAGAACATCTTTTCTTTCCTTGTACCTTTTCAACCAAATTTTGGGAGGATTTTCACAGATGGTCTGTCAACAGTAGTTAGTTTTAATATACCAACCCTGAGCTATATTAAGATAAAGTTTGGTCTTTTCTTAGAGGACAACAAGATGGAATTTTTATTGAATAACATGATCATTTTGGCAAAAAATTTAATATGCATAAGTGTAGGTTTTTTTTAAAAAACATCCCCTATATTGTTGGGTTTTGTGAATGTGATGTTGTCCTTGATTGAGTCTTTGAAAATAACGAAATCTAAATGGGCTATACACCTCTGTGATTGTATGAATAATTAATCTTTTTGACCTGTCTCTGTCTTTGACCCCAGAAACTGTTGTTTGACCTCTGTTTTTTGTTCCCCCCAATGCATTTACAGTATTTACTTATTTATTTTAAATTTCTTTCTATATATGGCTTTCACTATTTTCTTTGTTGTTGTGTACCGTATGTCCGATATTTGAAATTGTATATTTGATATGATCTGTCAATAAGAAAAAAAAAAAAAAACTGGCTGCAGAACTGTCATGGCGTTGGGCACACCAGAAGTTTAGGCATACTGTAAATTGCATATATTAGATGTTTTTTAAAGTTAACAACTTTATTTCGAACTCAGAACAAATACACACTCAAATGACATATTTCAATTGCATCATACAATCATTAACAGAGATTTTGAGATAGGAAAGGAAGATAAATATATGTATATCATACATTTTTATATGTAAAGAAATAAAGTAGTCTAGGACAAAATCATCTTTTATAAGGATCAAGAAATGTAAGCCAGAAACTTATGCTCATGCTCATAATATTAGATTGTGAGTCAGACATAAAAAAATAGTGATAGCAACCTTTAGATTATTATTATTTTGCATCTTATTCTGAGACAACCACATTTTCCTCATCTACTGTATCATAACATACACATCGCAGTAAGTTACGAACTGGAATTACACTATTGCTATGTTACAAGGATGATCAGTAAACATACTCCCACAGGGTTAGAAATTGTAAAACTTTTATTATAGCAAAATTAGCAGCACCTAATATAAATATATATTTGGAAAGCATATTAAAAGACTTCTAAAATGTGTATGGGTCTTCACAATTAAACTGACCAATAAGAAATGCAAATCCAGAGTACTGAAGAAAAAAAAGAGCTAGGCAGGAAAAGCAGGGGTCCTACAGCCAGCTGCACCCAGCGGTGCAGACGTCTGATATTTGTGCCAACAAACACGAAAATTCAATCTAATGAACTAAAATTGAACTTTATATGATTGAATTTTGTTGTTGAAGTTGAATGTATTATTTTGAATGTGATTTTCAAAAGTAAATTTCATTTGTGTTTAAGGTTCAGTTCTGTAATTTATTCTCACAATTTTGTTTCACTTCAGTCGATTCAATTTCAGTTTTTCAGAGTGCCACAATAAAAGAATTTACCTGGAGAGAATGCTGTTGTGGACCACTCTGCAAAATTTTGGTCAAATCGGATGGAAACTGTAGAAGATATGGCTCTGGACGGAAGGATGGATCCCGGCACTATATCCCCACTTCTTCTTTCATCGTCGGCCGGGGATAGTAAAGCTAACAAGTAAAGCCTTTTTCATTTTATTTTATTTTAATTTAATCTTGGCTCATTGTCATTTTATGTAGTCAAAGCCAATATAATTTCACAGCATTGAATCAAAAATAATCAAAATGAACAAAATGTGAGTACTTATCATTATGGTGACATGAGCAAACAGGTTTTTCATAATAAAACATACATCATTAAATATTATAAGACCAAAAATATTTTATCACACTGATTATAGGCCTGCAGATAATACTTTGATGACAGACTGTGGGGTAACTTGTCTAATTTGACTCTGTCAGTCAATTTTGAGCCAAAATAGATTGTGGATCTAACTTTATTGGGTCAACAATTGGCAAAAAAGTAAATAAATAATCTGGTAACTTTGTTTTTGTTTTGATGTGTAGAGCTTTGGAGTTTGCTCTACAGGACGGCTTCATGGTGCATTCAAGTGCACCTTGCAAAATCTGAAATTTCCTCAAATTTGTATGAAAGTTGTTTAAAGCAAGAGAATTTTATTTGCTTTCTTTAAGTGTCCTTTTTTTAAACATCTGTCATGTTTAGTAATAAAATACTAAAATAACAACAATAATCCATTAATTTTTACTTGTCACACATTCCTTTAAAAAGATCACTATGTCAAAATAAGAGGGTACACATATAAGACATAGGTATTTAATGGCATATGCATTTGCAGTGTATTTTTGGGGTTTAGGGTTCTGGTCATTAGGTAGTAATTATTTGGTTATAACCATCAGTATATTAATATATTAGATATATTATATTAAACATAGTATGCTATTAGGGCTGCTAAATATTTATTAGGTGATTTGTCTCTTCTTCTCTAAGTGTTACCCAAAATAATGAAAGATTTCCTTGACCCTTTCACACATGGTTTTCACTACACTGAGCGTGAGCAAGGTGGCATTAAATTTATAGGAATTGATAAATGAAGGCCAAAATCAGAGCAAAGTGCAATAAATCAGTGAGTATTTTGACTTTGAACAACAATAAACAAAATGAGCAAAACAGTGAAGAAGTTGCAAAAAAAGGAACAAAGAAAAAAGAAAAAAATAACAAACCAATCAAGTAAATAAATCAGTTTAGATGCAAAAAAAAAGAAAAATGAACAAAAACAACCAAAACTAAAACTTTCACATTTCATGGTGGATTCATAATTTTGTTTTTATGCATTATCAAATAGTAACTGAAACATAATTGTGTTGTATTTCACTAAACTGGCATGCTCTGCTTAAAGAAGTGACATTATTTTAAAGATATTTTGGAAATTCCAAAATGTTAAAATTGCCATAACCTCAGCTTTTTAATAATTCATGCATGAAAAGGATAAAATAATGACAATTTCTTTTTCAATATAATGAAACATTCTCTCTGTATTGAATATAATGGCAGATGACACATGATATAATGTCATGAAAAACATTTCATACTTAAATTCATACTTTGTTGTATTCTTTAATAATAATTTCTAAAAACACACTTTATGACAAATATGTGATGTAAATTTGGTCCTTTGTAAAAAAAAAAAAAGTGTCACAGCAGAAATAATCATGTTTATAGCCTGGTACAACCTGATTTTGGTCTCGGCAGTTTATTTCCAGTTTTTATAGAACTCATCCATTTACCGTAGATGATCCAAATGCCAATATCTGAGGATTATTAAGGGCATAGGGGCTTTGATTGACAGGTGCATCCCAGCCAGAGGTCATCACTGTTTCATTTAATCCTCCTCAGCTCCTCTCACACTCCACATGTGAGTTCATTTTTGGAGTGAAAGGCAGACATGCTGATATGGTGGCACATGGAGGTTCCTTGTTTGAAGAAGAACGGTTCTTCAGTCACATCACACAGGGTTTGTCAATATGTTGTACAGTATATACATACATAGAACTAGGTTAACCTCATATGTCTCTTTTAGGTGCTGAGGTAAAAAAAAAAAAAAAAAACTGGGAACAGATGCAGTTCCATGCAGATGCCAGTGGTTAACTAGTGTAACTTGATTTTGGGATTTACATTGTTTGTGTGAGCTTATTTTAAGCTACCCTGGCTCAGGCCAATTTGAATTCCTATTATCTGCTATAAGATTTATACCTTGTAGGCTCCTAATCCTCTTGACAACTGGCTGCTGACTTTGAGTCTCCTTGAGGGTTATATCACAGAGCAGCGCTGAATGAGTTCAGTACCAGTCTATAGTGAAAATGAGGATGTTTCCACCTGAATCACCAAATTTTATGCAATGCCAACAACTAGCCAGTGCTGAGGACTGCACTGGCCATCTGTATGAAATGCTAATTTAGGGATGTAAAGAGAAACAATAATTAGATTTACGTAACTATGGACTTGCTGTTGTTGGAGCGGTGTTCTTGCTTTTTCATTTTCTAATGCGATGCGTTTGGAGAGGGACATTAATATGATGAGGCTCAGCACAGGTGAAGCCAGTGATGCTGCAGGTCAGAAAGCAGCTGCAGTCAGAGCTGTCTGGAGGATTAAAGTGGTTGTCAGGCTGTGGCTGCACCCTGCAGAGTGTCAGAACTAATTTTGATGCTGCCTTTCTAGCAAACCTTCAACTCGGTGGGCTGTAGGTTACGTTAGAATTGCATGAGGGCTAAGTTTTTTTTTGTTTTTTTTTTTTCTCAGACCCTTATGGCTACTTCAGCCGTAACATGACATGCAGTCAGACATCTGCTTCCTGTAATGTCACTACTCATTAGGGTGCTTATGGAGCCATATTCACATATGAAGCTGTGAGCCTCATTTAACATGTTCTGTCCTTTCACTCTAATCATATCCACTCAATTAGGCATATGTTCCTCATAAACCATACGTTTCATATTTTAAACAAAACCATACCGTGAAGAAATTTTATTTTATAGTCAACTGCTTATACATGTGCACTTAAACAGGCTGAACTAAGTCTGCAAATCATTAGCATCATCGTTCAGTTTATCAAATCCATACGTGTGCTTGTATACAGCATTGTCCAGGCTCCTGTAATTTTGGTGAATAAATTGATTTGGAAAAATCTCTGCACAATTCTGTATCTGCCCATGTAATGATAAGCAACCCACAGGCTGGAATAGCTGAGAACCATGTAAATCTGTTACAATAATACCCAGCAGTGACCAAGAGGCACTAAAATGATTAACATTTATTTATGGGTTTGACGCAACTATAGTCTTCCTCTGAGTGAAAACAACATTTTTTTTTTGTCATAACATAACTTTGCAGTAAGGATGGAGCCATAAATACCTCTACCAAGGACAAACACAGATTTTATAGAGTGGTGATCATTCTGCAGGAAAATGTTCCTGGTCTGTGATTTACTCTCATGTCTCTGATTCATGTACGATGATTTATTTTACTATTGCACTCATATTACATCTATAAAGGTTGAACTCGCTTTCTCTACTCTATATAATACTGGTAGTTTGATGCAGCATCATATTACATCACCATATTTTTAAAATCACCATATTATTATTACTGTTATTTCTGTACTGTGAGAACCACATACAGTATTTCTAAAAGCATCAATATAGTTTCTATCGGTGTACAGTCTAATTTCATGAGTCCACAAAAAAGGCTCTTTTCATTGTTGTGCTTTCAAGAGTTTATAAACTATATTTTATCATTTATTTTCTCATTTTAAACTCAAATGCATCTGTAAAACAAACAAAGGAATTAGTCAAATGTAAAGTGGAATAAAAATTACGTTATTTGCCTCTGAGATGTAATAGAGCATAAAGTAGCATAAAACCGAAATACTGATATAAAGTACAAGTACTCGATATTTATTTATTAACCTTAATTTAACCATGTAAAATCCCAGATTGAAAAACTCTTTTCCAAGGGAGACCTGTCTAAAACAGGCAGCATGACATAAAAAAACAAATAACTCAGTCACACATTTAAGACACTGAATGAAAACAATGACAAATTAACAAGATATGATAAAAATAACAAGTGGATGACTTTAAACAAACACATGTGATGGAATCAGCTTCAAACGCTCTCAACTTGGATTTAAAAGAACTCAGTGAAATAAGTTCATGTTACATGTCAATGGTGCAGAATGGGGAAAAAAAGCACTTTTACCTATTTCAGCGTCGGCAAAAGGAACTGAAAGCAACGGAAAATGCAGGGAGCAAAAAAATTTTCCAAAGGGAAATTCATGTGTCCAGTAACACAGAGAGTGTGACCTACATTCAACGTACAATCAAACGTCATAAGATGGCAGTCGATCAAGAAATGCCTTACACATAAAGATGTACAGTGGCTGAGGCCATGGGTGGCCAAAGGACATCCCACCCTATGGTATAGCTCACAGGCACAACACTTACAATTTGTAATGAACCCCAGTGCAGCGTGACAAACACAGTCCACCATACAAATACACTGAGCAGTAGCATGCATGTACAAAAGATCACCATAGTCCAGCAAAGATAAAAAGATGTATACCCTGGTCCTGAGACTAATAGTAAGGTTGTTTATCTTGTATTACATGCTGCGTTTTGTCCTAAATGTCATTTCGGTGTTATACGGCTAATACGTTATCAGTCTACAGAAGTGTGAAGAGACTGGGCATCCTTGACAGGTAACATCACTCCTGTGTTAGCTTCTCAGATCGGTTACTGATGGTCGTTACTAATTTATTGTAGCACAACACATAGGTTTTTATTCAATCACACATACTGTAAATATTTGACATGACAACTCTTGGAAATTAACACATTCTCTGTCACATACCAAATGTGTCTGAAACAGGTCTCTGTTGTAAATGAGACTTTGGGATCACCTGCATAAATAAAAGTTAAATTAAAAAACTATTTTATGCATTCAATAAATAATTTTTAAATGGTACTTTACACTTTAACAACAGTATTTTCCTTCAGCCTCTGTGGTTCCAATATATAGAGCACATATCTTTGCTAGCTTTATATGTTTTACATCTAACTACTATTGTGTAAAGCTGGTGAAATTGAATGCCAAATTAATGTAAAGTCTTGTAAGTGATCAGCCCAACAATATTTATTTGCACTGCACAGAAATCATTTTGTGGATGCCTACATAATTTATGTTTCATTATTTCACTTAAATTGTAGTAATTCTAGTGGACATAATAGGCCTGCTCATAACAACATATGATGATGATGATGCGATAGTTGCAGCAGCTCTGCCATATTTGATACAATGCAACTTGAACATCTACAAAACAGCAGGATGTTAAAAAAGTACAATTATTGTACCCTTTTCATGCACAATGCACATTGTGTTATTTTATTATTTGGAAAAAGGTAGTGATGGAGTGGCTGTGGCTCAGTAGGTAGAATGGGTCGTTCATGAACTGTAAGGTTGGTTCAATCCCTCATGTCAACAGACTCAAGTGTCCTTGATCAAGACATTGAACCCCAAGTTGCTCTGACTGATTGTTCACTGGTGGGTGAATGTGAGTGAATTGGTGAATGGACAGCAGTGTAAAGTGCTCTGAGTGCCACAGTGTTCAGTCACGAGAACATGGAGCTGAATGTGTACGGTGATGATGTGGAAGTGGACTACAGAGGATATGAGGCTAGATTACTTTCACTTTTCACAGTTTTTCCACAAAACTACACTCTACTACCCTGAATTGTGCTCTTTAATGAATCTTCTAGTGTTATTGTGCTAAAGAAAATGGTTTTAAGAAGTCCTTTTTAAGGAACAATGCATAAAACAAGTATAAGGATTAGATATACATGTAACTGTTAATACAGTAGTTACATGTGAAGCTTGTATTATCCTGCATCACTCCAGGTATACATACAATATGTGATGTGCATAATACACCTGTCATAATAATAAAAGTTTAACTGACAATTAGTTGTCATAAAAGTAACTGTAGCTAATTATTCCCTTTTTGCCTGTTCATTTTATTCCAATGTTGTAGTATAACTGTAATATCTGCATGTGGAAAAAACATGTACTAAATAATAATAACTGAAATGCACAAAGCCTGTAACTAAAACATTCCAGAAATAATAATAAATCAGTCAGTGTGATTACATTTACAAAATATTTTTGCTTTTTTTCCGTAAAAAAGTGTATTTCCTAATAATATGTTTACAATAGCTAATGGGCGTAAAGAACTCACAACTCTTCCTGTTGTTGTGAAGCACCTAGAGATAATTGTTGATTATGATTGGTGCTATACAAATAAAATTGAATTGAATTTTCATACTGCCGTTAAAATTGAATTTTTAAAAAAAATGTTTTGCACTTGCTATGTTCCACTGTGAATGCAGCTTTTTTGTTCAATACTTCTTGAAAAAGTCAGGTTTCTCTTATTAATTCATATCCTACAACCTGTTTAGGACTTCCTGTACGATGTTAGAAATGCTGTCGGTGTGTTTCTCCTTCTGACCAACAATAAGGACTTATCTTTGCAGTATGCATTTCTACCAGAGATGAACTTTGTGTCTACTCCAGCTGACCGTAAACAAAGGCTGTGAGTCACAAGTATCTGCAAATGAGGTGTACAGTATATTCGGAATGCATATACAGAGGAAAAGTGTTCCAAACCTTGAATAATATCACATACCACATGCCTTAGATGGAAAATACTCATTTTAGAACAAGGCCTACTTCAGAATATTCAAACAGAATACACTGACTATAACACCTATCAAATTTAGAATATTATAATACTGTATTAAGCATAATAAAAGGCATTGGTGCACAGTGCTGTGTAAATGTTTTAGGCCACCTTGGGTTTGTTGTTTTCGCAGACTATAATAACCTTACACATTCACTCTAAAACTAGAATACGTATACCGGAAATATAGAAACAAACATTTCAACTTTTCCACATTGAAGTGTCAAGTATTAAGTGTCACCTCCCTTTGGATTTAAAACGTTTTGAACTGTTTGGGACATAAGATATGAAACTTAGGTCACTTATACCAGGTTTCATTCAGCTGTACATGTCACATGGTTGTTATCGTTGGGTCACTTTTTACCTAAATAAGGAGTTTTGCCTGTTGAAGCCATTGAGTTCTGATTTTTATATTTTCTGTATTTTTACTTACAGTTGCAAAAAAACAATAAACTGAAGGTGTATATTTGCAAGTACTGGTCCTGTAACAATTTTAGCCTTATGTTGAGTCATTTTTGTGCATGCGTATGGTCGTTATAAATGAAGATAAGACAACAAACCCAGGGTGGGCTAAGACTTTTGCACAGTATTGTACATGTCAAGATACTGACCATGATGGGAATCAATGTAATTTAAGTGCCTTGAGATAAACAGTTGGCAGGGCTCATTCTTCATCCAGTGCCACTAAATCAGAAGGAGACAGAATGAGACTGCATTGTTAATAGAGAGATGAGAGATGGATTAGAAATGGAAGTACCGTATGACATTTTTCTCAGTTTCATCCAGATTTTTTTTACGCACAAGAATTGAAACAATTATGGCTGTTGTTCTAAACTGGGAAAATTGTGGTCTGCTCTAACTATTGCGCTTTTGACACTGCAATGAATGAATGAATGAATGAAACTTTATTTATAAAGCACTTTACAACAACAACAAAGCTGAACCAAAGTGCTGTACATAATGATTATGACAGACTGAGGTTTAATAACTGCAAAGTGGCACAACACTGTAGTAGCACAAATATGGCTATTGACTTGATAAACGAAGGCAAGGAATGGCACAAATTAGCTCTTGACACAGAACACATGTGAACTGAAAACCATTCCAGGTAACTACCTGAGAAATCTGATGAGGGAATGCCATGAGTGTGCAAAGCTGTTATCAAAGCTAAGTGTGTCTACTTTGGACAATCTAAAATATAAAACATGTTCTGTGTTGTTTAACATGTGGTATTTCACAGTTTGGAAGTCGTCAGTATTAACGTACATAATGTGCTGGAAATCATAAAGATATAGAAAAACCACTGGAAGAAAATGTGTGCCCAAATTTTTGACTGTTAATGCACTACTGTATATATAAATGGATGGTGAATAGGAAGTGTGATTGGCCACTATATAAGTCAGTACTGTGGCCTCATCTGTGGCTTTTCATGGGTTGGTTTGGATTAAGCATTGAACTCTGTATCCACGTCAGCTGCCACACTGTTACTGTGAGCAAGAAAAAAATAATAGAGATGGAAAAGTGAGAGAGGAAGTAAAGCTCACAATGAACAACTGATTTTGACATTTTAATTAAGAGCTAAGAAGAGAGGATAAAACTGCTGACATATCACTATATGTCAGCAGTTTTAAGCCATTGTTTGAAAATGTGTTTGGTTTTCTTTCCTCGCCTTGTTTCAGGTGACGGTGGAGAACTTCCTGCATTTTTCTAACGGGGAGGCTGCCACCCGGCACACCTCGCTCTGAATGCCTCCTGTCTGACAACTGTAGCAACATCCTTATTTATCTGACAGGTAATTAAAGAGAAAATACACCGCTGTCATTTCTAGTTTTGATCAGTGTTTTTTGTACAGTGTGTTTCCATTGTTGCGGTATCTTTGTCAGGCAAGTTAATTATACCTTATGTTTTTACACAGTCTAGAAAGAAAAGCTGTGAACATCCTCCTTTTAGGCATGGTAATAAAGGGTACAAAGGAGGAATTTTTCAGTAGTACTACTAAAAACTAGTTGCATTGCTTCCTGAATTAGTTTACAGTACTTTTAGTTATTTTCCCCTAGGGTTTATATTACCATCTTGTTGTGGTATCTTACATTTCAAAAAAGACACAAATGAATTATTTATAAGAGGATATTTGTGTCTGTTTAACAGGTCATGGTGGAAATGGCTTTCTCAAGTTCCAGGACTCTGAGGAAATTAGCAATGTTGAACTGGCTGATGCATTTGAGCAGATGTGGCAGAAAAGAAGGTAAACAGATTGAAAAACAACTTCAGTTTCAATTTATTTCTTGTGCAGCATCATTCAGCGAGTCTCTCCAAACTGAAAAGACCCCACAAAGTAACATCAAATGTGTGTTTTCTACTTTAACTTCAGCTGAGATGTGCTTTCTCTCAGGGCCAATTAGCTGTTCAGGATTTCAGTTTGCAGTCTAGTGAATTATGGCACTCTAGGGATATGTAAATCATGGAGTTGGAATTGAGGAGTTGAACAGATGTACAATGTGGTGTTTGTTTGTGTAATATTTTTCACAATGTGCTGTATTTTCTATCAATGCACAGCTCATCCATGCCTGAAGGTACAGTATACAAACAAATGCAAAAATCTGCAGGTCATGTGACTAATATGTATCTAATACATGATATGTATCTGACTGATATGTGACTAATAGCTGATCTGTGTATTTCTGAGACTCATTTCAGACCATTCTGACTGCTCAAATATCAGCCAAATATTGAAACATACCTAAATGTGTTGTTAGTTTATCCTGCAGTTTTATTGAGAACTGATTTCGAGTGCATGTTGTCCAAGTCTGGAGATTGCTTCAACAGGGCATGGCAGAGTATATTTTCATCAAGCATTCATATGAAGCAGCTCTGTTTTTTTTTACTGAAATTACTGCAACTACTTTGAAAACCATTTGTTTTTGTACAGTCTCAGCTCTCAGATACAGGATTCCAGAGTTTTTCCTCTGGTCCACAAGATATGACAAGAATGAGACTAATGCTGTAATACAATTTTATCAAACATAAAGAAGCGCCTAGAGATAATCAGTGATTATGATTGGTGCTATACAAATAAAATTGAATTGAATAAACATTTTTCAGTGTCTTTCTCCTTCTGCATCAACACACCATTGCATTCAGGTCTTCCACTGATCAAAGCAGTAGGTCTTCAGACAGTTGTCTCAGAACCTCTGTTGGTCTTTCCTTAAGTTCTGGCACATATTCCAAACATTTTTTCTTTGACACAGATTTGATCTTAGGAAAAAGGAAGAAGTCACATGGTGCTGGGTCACATGATTTGTTTTTGCGTCAGAAACTGCTTTACCGAGAGCACAGCATTCATGCTCAATTTGTTGAATGTTTTGAGTAGTTTTTGATGCACATCAGCATCCAGAATATTTATCATCTTGGACAGCCTCACTGCCTTCTTGTGTGATTCACACACACGTGTACATGACATGCATTGTTCCTCATCCATCTCAGTTAATTAATTAAAAGATTCAGCCGCTGTTTAAATTAATCATTTCCTGACGCCTTAGTATAAATGTGCACTTGGCAGTGGTGGTTAAGAGGCTAGAGAAGCGGGCCTGTGATGGAAGATCTGGGTTGGGAAGGTGAAGGCCACCATCTGTCCCCACCCTCATTATTCACCACTGTGGACCCTTGAGCAAGGCCCTTAAGCACCCAGGGAGCGAGCAGATGCTCCCTGGGTGCTGCACAGCAGCCGTCCACTGCTCCCCAACGCTCCCCAAGGGGATGGAGGAAAAATTTAATGTGTATACAGTATATATATATGACAAAAATAACTTAATTTCAATCAGTAACTAGCAGTGAAGTAAAGATCTCACTTATTGGAAACTTACAGCAGTAGTATGTGAATACGCAACCTTTTATATATTGTATTGCATTTCCGTCTCACATGGTGTATGTCACCAAAACGGCTTCTACCTCAATAAATTTAACTCTGTACTTTCACTATCTTATACCTCAACAGTTTCAGAACAAACTACTTTCTTAATTTGTATGTTATTTTAAATGCACACATCATATACAGCATGTAAATGACAATTCAAACAGGCTCATTTTTTATTTTGTCATTACCTGTACAGCAGTTTTTAATTTTTTTCCCCCAAACATAGGCCCCATAACATGGAAGTTTGGGGTAGGGGAGGGACTTGGGCACTGTATGTATGTGATTGTTTGGTGCATAAAAGGCAAATTGCAATACAATAGCTTTAGCTGCTGCAGGCATTCTGTCCACCTGTTTCTGACCCTTTTTATTAAAGCAAAGATTAAATTTAAAATGTGTGCAAGTGATTCATTCATAAAAATAAGCATTCAATTGGCATGATTTGCTCC
Source organism: Pseudamia nigra (assembly GCA_029823295.1). NCBI lineage: Eukaryota > Metazoa > Chordata > Actinopteri > Kurtiformes > Apogonidae > Pseudamia > Pseudamia nigra. The sequence continues at coordinate 22,043 of JAQQAE010001536.1, forward strand.
GCATCCAACAAAAGCAGCACATCCCATAATAATGATACATTTCAAGAGCACAATTTTAAGACTTATGTGAATTTAGTAATTTATTAAAGCTGGCCTTTTAAATGACTGTAACCCAGTCTTTTCCTCGCGATTCCACCAAGGGAAGTAGTGTTACAGACTGTTTTGTTTTCTAAATGGAGCGATGTTTCTTTTCAGAGTGCTGTGGAGTTAAATTTGTGAATCACAAGGCACTAAGCAGGATAAAGCTGCTTTCTGCTCCCAGCGCCTCTGTTGTCCTCCAGCTCTATCAATAGAGTGTCTGGGTTACAGTCAGACCTCAGGCTGTTAGATAAAAGCTTAGTGACGCCAGCTTTGATGCTGATGTGATAATTGCAGGCTTCAACAGCCAAATTACACCCACCGAAAAGACTTTGCATCTCTTTTCAGTTGTCTGTAAATCACCTCAGTCTTTCTACATTTGGCACTTAAGGTAATAAGTTCTATTGATCTTTACACTTTAGCAGAGGAAAAAGGAAAGAAGGCAGGCAGGAAGGAAGGAAGGAAGGACTCAAGTGACTGAGGAAGGAAGGGTGAAAAGTACGCGTGGGTGTGTTACTGGAACTGAATGGAGCGGTTGGTTTTTCTTGATCACCATAGCAACTGCAGTACGATAGATGGTCATAAGGTTGTGTATGACAGCATATATTATTGGAACAAATGAATGGTCTTTCTTCAGTTCCGTCCGTTAATTACATTACATTGGTTCTGTTTGTACAGTGAACCGAGGACCTCCTTCTTTTTAGGGATGACGTGCAAGTCACAATGATAGAAATCACTGTTTTAAGGGTAGATCACTAGAAGCTTCTAGGAAATTAATTTAAGTCAAAGCTCTGTGTATGTGTTTTTGCATCTCCAGATACAATAAGCTGCTCTTCATCACTGACACCTGCTAGGGCGCCTCCATGTATGCGAGGTTCTACTCTCCAAACCTTATGGCTTTGGCAAGCAGTCAAGTGGGCGAGGATTGTCTGTCTGTGAGTTGGCAGCGTTTTATATGTGACAGATGAAGAATCATAAAATGTCAGCTCTAACACACAGAATAGATCTGTTTATATGTACAATATGTAGTTTATCTCAAACACAAATTAACCAGAATTTTTTCCCTTCCATGCATTGTTTCCATTAACTGAAAAGGATGGCATTCAAGAGTGAAATATTTTATTTAAAAAAAAAACCCTACATACTCATACGGAAACAGTCCGTTTCTTCTGACCATGTGTCAGGGCATGATGTGGTAGTTACCGCTGCCTGTATTTACTATACTGACTTTCACTGAAAACTTTCAAACAGAGTGTTGTTTGAATGATTTATTCTTGACAACTTATTTTGTCATTGTCTTTTTTCACATAAACTGTTGTGTTAAAAATATCAGGGTTGGAATCCATGAATAGCAAAATATTAGACCATTCTTGACTTGAAACTTTTCATTGACTGCCAGTATATTTTACTCTTATTTTGCAATGCTTGGGACATTTCTGGATGTTAATGCTGTGTGTTTGCGCCTCTGTTCAATAAAAGCATTACACACATGCACTGGCAGAACAAAAACAAAGTCTAGTCCATTGTGTTCTTCTCACTTACTGCACTAGTTTTAGTGATGTGCAATTCTGTCTGAGAAACCAAAGTCTGGGCAAAGCTCTACTCCGTTCACACACTGGCCTTTGTGTCACTCTCACACAACAGAAAGGAAGAGGCATGAGGAACATTATTGCATAGTTATGCAATGGTGTGTCCCAGTTTATTTGTCTTTTACAACATAACTGCTGTGAAACAATCAAAGTAATGTTTTCTATGTTGCTTTTTTCTTGCTTTGGGTCATTTAATTATTGCTGCTCTCTCCCATGTTTCTTGAAGGAAATTTACAAACAAAACAGGCAATTTTCAGATTGAGTGGGACCTCTGGATTCACTGATTTGTGTTAAATTAGATGTTGTTTCTTGAGGTGGTGTTAAAGTGGGTTCAAATGATGAATGAGTGAAATTTCACACTGTTTTTTAGTATTATCCTTATGACTTTTGTAAAACAACACTGCACTACCTATTGACATGTTTGAGGTTGAATGAACATCAATCAATATGCAGATTGCTTTAACCAATCCCTTAACTTGTACTCATCAGAAGATTTACCATGTCAATACAGCTTAACTACCAAGACATATTAAGTACTAACATTAGCTGATCCCAGGTATCTGCTGTACTTGTATCTATTTACTGGTTACTGTAATTTAATTTAACACATGAATGTGTATTCAGTATAAGTTACCTATCTCTTACCAATTTGTATAGTTAAAATAAGTGACATTATGTAACCGGTAGGGTAAATGCTATTTATCTTATTACAGTGACAACTGTGAGTGGGTAGGATATACAGTATGAGGCTGCAAATGAACATTTAGTCCTTGAAGTTGATGTATTTGGAAGAATAAATTGGGAAGCGAAAGGATACAAACAACATAGATAAGAACCAGATAATGATGTCAAGACAACTGGGTCAAAGCATCTTCATAACTGTGGGTTTTGTTCAATGGTCCAGGTCCTGCAGTGGACAGAACTCCACGAGGAAGGAAAGATAACTGGGTCTCAGTCCAGTGGAGGCTCTAAGTTAGTGGTCGGAAACCTTTACAACCTAAAGGGACCGGCACAGAAATGAAATTAGATATGTGTCTAGAGCCACAAAAAGTATTCAAACGCTTTCCATATCACGTGACACATGAAACATGTAAACATGCCAACATGTTAAGCAACATCTTGGCAGTTTGGTTATTTGATTTTTTTTTGTTGTACAGTGTTTTGTTTACTTGACTATTTTGTTCATTATTTTATTCATTTTGTTGAATATTTTATCCATTTGTATTCAATTATTTATTATTTGAATAATTTTTGTGAACTTTTTTTTTTAGCATTTTTTGTTCATAATTTGCTTATTGTTGTTTATTTTATTAGTTTTTGTCCATTTTGCAGATTATGTGTAGCAGTTTTGTAAGTTACAGTGGGGACAACAAGTATTGGGAAATGTAAAAATGTGCAAGTTCACCCATTTAAAAAGATAAGAG